>WAAD01013171.1:0-11238 GCA_013389945.1 Fregata magnificens | reverse complement strand
TAACTGGCTTCTCCAAGTTTACACAAATTCAGACCAGAGTCAAGACCTGAATGAATATTTTCTGAATACTCAATGCTTTTTAACCACTGCATCATACTGTATTTCTAATATAACTTAATATTTGTTTTTGTTTCTCTTTACTTAACAGTAAACCCTATGCCTGCAGTGAGGAAAAGCAAGTTCTTCCAGCTAAAGAGGACTTGGCTTTCTGAAGATTTTAAGGTCATGATTCTACTTTGGCCCAAGTCAGAATGACTGTAAGACGTCTTTATCTAAAGACTATTAGGTGGATTATAAAGCTAATAGCTACAATGAGATTACAAAACTCTGTGGACATTTATCCACTTCATGTAATGTGACCACTCTGAGGATAACAGCTTTGGAAAGGCCAAGATGGAATAGAAGTGAAAAAAGAAATAAAAAAGGTCCTTTTAAATTACTAAGCATACTCTTTGACCAGCGGACAGAAATTTTGGTAAGATTCCCTGTACTATTCCATTTATCTGCAATATTTGTTTTCAAGCAATATTATCTATAGATGTCCGCTTCTCAAAACACACACACACAAATAAGAGTTAGTTTGGTGTTGGATTAACATTCCAAGTGACAGTGAAATTATTTCCAATTTTGATTTGTGGCCTTATTCTGCACATTATGTAATAAACAAATAAGCAGTTAATTTTATCCTTTTGAAGTACAAGTCAGGATATGCACTGAAATGTGTAATTTATAACACAACAAAGCATATATTTTTGCATGGGTGTGTAAGAACATTTGCAAACTAAAGACGGACTTCATGCTACAGAAAAAAAAAAAAAAAAGGAAAAAGTTGTACATGAAGAGAAAGGAAATGCACTTGCACCCATATGAGAAATAATAGTATGGTAAGCATCTGAAATTCTTTTGGATCATTGAGTATTGAAACCCCTTGCACTTGGCAGGAGAACAAAACTTTCAACTATAATTTGTAACTTATAAAAATTATCTTGTTTCTTTAAAAGAGATTCCTAAGGAAGTAGTTGACAGAGAGAAGTTGCTTTCTGTAGTCCTTCTAACTGATTTCTCCTCTGGTATGATTAGTGAAAAATTAGCTGGTGTTCTAGGTGGATTCAAGAGGCCATTTATGTTGTTAGATGCATACTTTTTCAAATAAGAGATAAGAGAAGGACCTAAGTCTCATTGTTGATTTTCCTGTAAGGACAAGAGTATTAACTTTAGCCTTCTTGCCAAATCTCAGAGTAGATAGTTGTATTGTGCTGTCCTGAATTGCTCATCTAATTTCATGTGGATAATGCATTCCTCTCCATTTTCTGTTCTAAACTATTGGTTCAATTTCTATATGCTAATGAAAATGCCGTGTTTCACAGGTGAATACATTCAACAGTATCTGCAGCAGCATATGATTTCATAAGTGCTTAGGAGACTTCAAGATGAAACATGCTATATAAAAGAATGAGCTTTATCATACCTGAAAAATGACATAAACAGATGTGTCCTTATTAAGAAGATATCAGTGACTGAACATCATAAACCACATATTAAAAGTCCCTTCCTGGTACAGCCTGAGGTATTACTCACACTTCTCACACTTTCAGTGGGCTCAAAAGTTCACCCAGAAAAGTCTTAACACGTTTGTGACTTTTTGGTCGTAACTTGCACACTCTTTTCCAAAAACATGACTACAACGGGTTCAGCTAGGTTCTTTAACTAAGAAGGCTACGTCTTAACAGCCCAATTCAATTCTTAGCACTGCCCTGACAGTCTGATATTCTTTACTTCAGTGTGAGTGGAAAGCTGTTCACTGATAGAGGAAGAAGAGATCTAATGAATCTTAAAATCACATACTTGCTGAGTAATCAAAATTTTTGTGGAACAGCCTAAGGTGGCCCTTGTGTTTTCCTGTAACAACATACAGCTGAGTAATATTTCCACGGTGAATTATAAATTTCAAGTACTTGTTTCAGAAATTTTAACTATTAAAAAAGGGAGGGCAAAAATGATGATAAAGAAGCAGATGATGTTACAGAAGATTGCCCTCAACACCCAAAAATGACTAATTGGATAATTAGTATAGGAATTAGGAACATTTCAGTGCTGTTTTTTCTTACCTTACTCTGAAGTATCAAGTATGCACCATAATCATTTAGATAATTTAGAATATTTCAGTTGGAAGGGACCTACAACGATGATCTAATCCAATTGCCTGACTACTTCAGGGCTGACCAAGAGTTAAAGCATGTTATTAAGGGCATTGTCCAAATGCATCTTAAACAGTGTCAGGCTTGCGGCATCGACCACCTCTCTATGAAGCCTGTTCCAGTGTTTGACCACCCTCTCTGTAAAGAAATGCTTCCTAATGTCAAGCCTGAACTTCCCCATGTTGGCTTATCCACTCTTTACCTTCTTGAATAGTAAACAACCCCCCCCAGATTTTACAGAGACTCTGCTCAGTATAACCTGAATTGTTAAGAGAACTTTGAAATTGATACAATGTCAATCTTCACGTTACAGCCTGCAGTATCGTTATTATGCAAAATTCCAGCAAAAAACTTTGGACCTATTTGTAATAAATCAGTGAACGGACTTTTATGTTCCATTTGTGTTTGTTTGTTTGTTTTTTGTTTAAATGTGGGAAAATAGGGAGGGGAAATCTACTTCACCATTTATATTTTACTGGTGTTTTGGGACCCTGTGTAATTCAAAGGAAATTAAGTACAAAAAAGATATTAAAATAAGGCTCAAATACTTGTTCAATTTATTCAAAAGACAGAAAATAAAGACAAAACCTTTCATTTCATCTATACTGTGGCCAGTTCATAGGCTCAGCTATGCAAATTTACTCATTGACCTTAGATCCCTTCCTTCCCAACATGTAGTGGACAAGGTCAACCAAAATAAAAGTCATGCTTCTGAGTGGATTCCATTTTCGTTAAGCAAAAAAATACAAGTATGCAGTGATAAATTTTATACTGTAGAGGTCTCATATTGTTTTCTGAATAGCTACAATAAAAGCATGACATTTTGCCTTTATTGAATATAAAAGAATTTAAAATATCCTAGTTTTAATGCAATTGGAATTGTACATATGCATACCTCTTGCTAATTTCCTGATCCTAGATAAATATTTAGGTATCCTAGAGAGGTATGAGAAGGTCTAGTGAAACCCTTTGTCTCAGCTGATTTCTCTGGCTATGTATCTCAGAACACCACAGAGAAGAGTCAGTAGGTTGCAATGTACAGGCCATTATGGATCTCATCCCATTTCAGTTTTAAATTTGGGCTCTGCAATAGTCCCACTCTAGATTTTCTTGCATGCTCTTTAGCCAGTTCTCTAACTTACCAAAGAGGGAAAGGGTTGGAGTGCGTACACACAAACACATGACAATACAGAATTTTATAAACATCATCATCTTTCCAGATTACTAGATTTGTTCAAGGGTCAACAGGAAAATGAAAAAGAAATTTTATGTAGTCTGTGTCCAGATAATAACAGAGAGCTTTCCAGACATTTTAAATCTAAATAAGTGGGCCACTTTCTGCAGCAAGAGAAACTGAAATTGGCAGACAGATTACATATACAATACCAACATAAAAAGATTCCATAATACTGTTGCAACAACAGCATGTTGAGTATGGTAAAACAGATACAGTATTATTAATGGCAGTGTGGAACACTGTAGTTTGCTGTTTATTTTAGTGGTGAACATGAACAGCTTCACATTTTCAGAGTTCAAGATTTTCTTCTTTTCATCAACCACAGAAGAAGTAACAAATCCTTTCAGGAACAGAAGGTAGCTTATGAACAATGGAGGGACAGGCAAACTACTGCAGTCATAAGAGGTGGTCTAAGCTAGCCTCCCTTAGGATGCAGATTTAATACCACCTGTAACGTGGTGTAATGTGGTGCATTTTGTAGGTGGAAAAAATTGCTCATCAAAAATATCATGCTTAGAAGGTGACTAAGGACAGAAAACTTGCCAGTGTCTACTGAATGGCTCAAATATTTTCATGGCGTAGGAAATTATCCCATTCAGCCCTGGCACAAGTGCAGAGAGCATGGGACATTAACATTTATATGGGTGGGTGAACATTCTGAATCAGTCTGGGTATAAATTCCAGCTACAACACGGCATCCTTTGGTGATCTCCATTTTAATTCTGTCTTCACCCCTTTCACAATTTAATCCAGATAGAAGAGAAATGTTCACTAAGACACTGTGAATTTCAAAAGATGATGGAAGGAGAGTAAGTAAAGCATATTCTGATTCATAGGCAAAACCAACTTTTCCTTCTGCCTATTACTGTATTTAAAAGCCAGTAACAGAAACCCTTTGCCAAATCCATTTAGTCTCTGACAGAGGGACACATATGTGATCTTCTAATTTACAGCTTGCATGTACAGATGTTCACACTTAGTAAAAGGATTCTTAATAGCATTTTAAAATTAAACGTGTGTTGATAATAGGTGTTTCAAACCCAAACAACACAGCAACTAAACTGATAAATGTCTTCATGCCTCACCATGCCTCGTGCTCTAACAACATTTTTATAACAGATCAAAAAAAACCCCCAGCACTTCAGTTGCATGTACACAAAATAAATGTTATTAAAAAAAGTCTGAATGAAAACTTTCATTAATTTTTCTGTCTATGATCTGATTCCAAGTTGAAACATTTAGATTGCTACTAGGTTTATGTAGCCGAAAGCAGAACCACAGTTTGTTCACAGACGTTGCTTGCTGTCTGCAATTTTTTTTTATCCCTTTGCAAAACTTTGAACCCCATCCAGCTTTGACACACTGCCTCTTCAGTTAATAACTATCAAGTTTCCCCTTGTCTCCTGTCTACTTTTCTTTGAGGCAATTGCGCACTCAGCACCCCGAGATAATAACACACATCTATAAGATAAAAGCAATGGCATTAATGTAATTGTCTGCCTTTCTCTCTTTAGCCTAATCTTTTTTTTCCTTCAGTTTTGACTGCCTCTGTGACACCTGTTTTTGTCTCCTCTGATCCTACGACAGGTTTTCCGCTGACAAGGTTTTTGCCTGACAGAGATTCTGCCAGACAAGAACATAATAAAATATGAAGAACTGCTTGTCAGAGTTTCTGCCAATGCTCACAAGAAATAGGGAAAAAAAAAAAAATCCTGACTTTTTTTTTAAAGGGGCCCTGTGCTGGTCGCTTTTGGCCTATCAGGAAAACAGCCTCCCTGGCCAATTCCTGCAAGCCAAACAGGTGTTTTCTTTTATGTTTTCTTTCTATACAAAAACTTTTTATTCAACAGTGGAAAACTTGATTACAGAGAAAAAAAAAGAACAAAATACCACCAAAGTGCTTTCTCCTAAAAATGAAGGTTAGACCTGACTTGTGTAGTGGTACCTCATGAGCTGTTTTTAATTCAGAATTGACCCCTTAAATAAATAAATAAAGTGGGAGGCTTTTTTCTCCCTCCTCCTTGTTGACAACTAATGTGTTGAAAGGAACAAGCTGTAAAGGACCTTCATTCCAAGTTCTCAGCCATCTGGGCTACTAGACACTTCCTGCGTGGACATACTGCATGAATGACTGTGGGGACAGTGACATACTACACCTGACTATGGGGACCATGGCAGGGAAGATGAGACAGAGCCTCTTCTCTTCTGTGGGATCTGGACCTTGCAGTCCTCTCTGCCAGTGTGTGCATTTGTGCCTATGTGAAGGAGGACTTCAGCACTGATGATTACCCTGATGGAGAAACACATGTAGATTATTCATGTGAGTGTCTCAACACACAGCTGCTTTTGTGTGTGTTGGTATCATCTGTCACCTCTGCTAGAGACAGCGACTATTGATCAGTCCATGGTGTCACGGCCCTGAGTGCACCAACGGGCCTTCATCGTGCTGACCAGCCTCTCTGGAGGTCTCCACCCTGCATTCTCAGCCTATGGGTCCATGGGACCCCTACTAAAGCTCATGCCTCGACCTTCATTCCCTACCTAAGGTACTGTAGGTGTGTCTGTCTGTAGTCCTGTCTTCTAGATGACCCTGAGACCCATGTCACAGCCTGGTCTTCAGCCCTGTCCCTGGCCCACCTTCTTTTGTTCCTGACTGGAGCCCCTGGATGGACCCTTGACCTGACTCATTCCCTTGCCATGCCTGGGGTTGTCAATGGACGCAGTTACCAGCACTTGGTTCTGTCTACCGTGATCAGGTAGATCGAGGAACTGTACCCATGGTGCAGGCATGGCCAGTGCTGGAGCTGCCCTTGACTCCTGGCCCAGACCCCTTTGTTGGGCAGCTCCACTTTTGCTGCTCCTTCACACATGGATTGACGGTGTCATTGCTGAAACCTACAATGTATAATGGAAGCCACTAAATTAACATCTCTTTCTATCACCTTGACTAGTCATTCATCTTCGATCTTTCCTATCATTCCTTTCCTACCTCTTGTCTCCTTCCTATCAGCCATTAAGACCTTGTTAAAAATATTCTCTCCCTTAATAATGGTGAGATAGGAATTAATATGTATCTTAATGGTCCTAATACCATCTGGCTGACACACTATATACAGTGAGACAGAAGCACATTTGGGAGTCCTGGACTGTGGTCTGGATTTGGAGGATTTCCATCTTAATCCAAATGCACCTCAAATTCCATTAACTGTGATTCACAGATTCACAGAAAGACTAAGTTGGAAGGGATTTCTGCAGATTGTCTGGTGCAGCCTTCTATTGAAAGCAGAGCCTCAGATGAGGTTATCTCCGGCCCTGTCAAGCTGAGTCTTTGATACTTACAGTGGGGGAAATTCCACCACTTCTCCAGGCAACCTGTTCCATCTTTTATGCAGCCTTGAAAACTAATGAAAATGCAAAAGCCACTGCCCACTTGTTAACATCATTCTGTTTGGATGGCATACTGTGTTGTAGAGGCATTGAACAAAGGCAAGCCAGGACCATGGTGGTGTTTCAGTCTAGGGTGTAACCGGTTCAAGCCTACGAAATGCTCTCCCACATGTGCTAAACCACCTCAGTTTTCCCAGGAAAACCTGCTGTCCTAAAGTCGCTGACAGCTGAAGATGTTCAGACCCTGGGAAGACTGGCTCGTACAGCTAGTTCTACCATTCATAAACATTAATCCTTCCCACCCCAACTCACATATTGTGACCATTTCACAAAGCTCCTGTTAAATATACTTCACAAAAATTGACTGTAATCAATTAGAATATAATTAGAGAAGTCTTTGAGACTCATGTTATATATTTCTTGTATTATCTTTTCTATTTCTAAAATCCAGATGGAAATAGGATAATAAAGTAACACTATTGTCTGCTAAATTAATCTGGGGCAAGTTTCCTCATAATGCTACAGCTCAAACTGAAATTCTTCCTAGTAGGTAAAAAAAGAAAAAAAAAGGTTTTTTTCCATTGAATTTCACATTTAAAAAACAGAAAGCTGAGGTAAAGTTACCCATGGTATTATCGTTACTTTGTAACATCTGAAAGCAGTATGAATTTTTAATTCTTGCAGTCAAATCCCATTTTAACCTTATGAAGCTATATGGAATGGAGTGGTAGGGTTTGTTTCATTTAGAGCTCTTTCAATTTGTGTTCTGCTTAACCTAGTGAACTCTAGTTAATTAAGATGTTCCTATAAACAATTAAGCTTCTTGTAGGATCGTTAAGAAGATATAAAAATTTATGATGTAATAAAGTGTAATAAAATGATAAAGTGGTTAGCACATCACGGCAATTCATGTGCAGCAGCATAGGTGTTAAAAGAGACAAGTAATCAGGTACTGTCACCTAAACATCCTGGAGAATTGTGGATGCACGTTGCAGAAGTCCACCACTGCTGCCCCACAAATCCGTTGGTGATTTGCACTCTCAGGTCCCACAGAATTTATCCTGCTCATCTGGGAATCAAGGAGTGAGCACCAGACACTCTTTTGCTCATATCTGAAGCTATGCTGTGTAGTGAACTTCCTATCACCACACTTAAGGGGGCAAGACCAAGGGTTTCACTGACTACCTTTCCAAAAAGCAGCCTCTACTATGTCTGGAAAGAGGAATTCCAAGTGCTAATTAAAAAATCATCACCTTTGCTCCATCTTGCACATAGCAAGTCTATTTTTTTCCTTACTGGATTCTCTCCTTAAGAAGAGACGGTAAGATATCATTGTCCAAGACATCTCCTAGTGCTTTATCCTATGGTATTGGGTGTACTGAATGGGATGAAGCCTTCTCTGTAAAATGTAAATTCAGCAATGACAAGCACCAAATAACAATATCTTGCACTTTTGAAATACCTTTAGTCTAAATGTCTCTGGGCATTTTATAGTTAGTCAAGGGAGATCATAGCTATAAAAGTGGCCTTATATGTATTTCAGAGTTGCCGATGAGTATCTGATAGTATTAATGCCAGTTCTGTGAGAGTACAAAGTGTGATCAGTAAATTAAAAGTTTTTCAGACAATGAAACGTTCACAATGAGAAAGGGCTTCACTCTGAGATGTGAATATAGCCCAACCCCGCAGAAAAGGGCACTATGCTTTGGAATGGGTCACGTTCTGTTTAGGGCTTACCAGGCACTGGAGCAGTCCTTAGCTGACTGCTTAATGTCTGGTCAGGGATAATCTCACCTGACCACATCCAAGGGACATTGGCATATTCAAACCCAGGGCTGTGAGCCAATAAATCTGGGGAGAGGGAGAAAGGTCTAACCTCTTCCTGTTTGCATTAAGATGTCCTAGGGGTGGCAGGGAAGAAGAGAAAAAAGATTTTAATCTGAATGGACCCCCAGGGAAATCCAGGGAGGTATGAGTGTGAACATATGTAAGTTAGAGGCTGTGGTTTACCCCCAGGGAAAACCTTACTCGACACCTGAGGATGTCAAATTTGCATGAGGACTAAACCCTTGACCATATGATTATGTAAGTATCATCAGCTGACTACAAGGATGTAAAAAGGAAGGCTTTTTATTTTATCTTGGGGCAACTAAGCATTATTTCCTTTCTGTCACTTGTGTCTTACAAACCTTTGAAACAATATTATTTGTCTTGGGTGCCCTAATACTTGGATATTCTCATTCGCTTTTACATCAGCTTGACTTGCATTAAGGGTGATCTTGGAGTAACCTAAGGCAAACACTACATCACATCATTCCTACCAATGTGGCAGGCTTTAAAACCAGATACCGGGTCAGAGTGCCCACAAGATAACAGAGTGCATCTTCTCTGTGCTGCATTGGCCACTTTGGGAATTGCTGCTGAAGGGAAGCAAAAAGGGATGGCATAGGCAGAAGGGGGGACTTAAAAAAGTGTTTACCAGTAATGAATGTTAATCAGGTAAGGTTCCTGGAAGCAACTGAATAATGAAAAATATGCCTCAGCCTTCAGGATCAAAAGGAAGTTATAACAGATGGATTAATAAGATTTTATCAGTAGAAGACAGGAAAAGCCGGACTAGAGCTAAAATAGTTTTACTTTAAAAGTCATGAAGAGCTAGCCTTTGTTATCAATGAATTGTAAATAATTACTTTGCTAAAAATCTCTATGTAATTAAAAAACCCACCAAATCTATGATGTTCTCAAGGAATTTTAAAGCATTTTAAAGTACTAAATAAACTGAATAAAAGGAAACAAGTATGTTCAGTATGCTAAAATTGATTATTTTTTATATCCTATGGAACAATACAAAAATAACCCTATTATTTTACCAGTAAACTGAAATATTAGAATTACATTTCTCCTTTTCTTTTTTAGTATTTATTTGCTACTATCTCCATTTTTAAGTAAAGAACATGGCAGTTCTGCCAACTTTTAGAGAGACTCTAAGATCGGTGATGTGGTTTTGTTTTGTTTTGTTTTGTTTTGTTTTGTTTTGTTTTGTTTTGTTTTGTTTTGTTAGAGATGATCTTTGACTTTGCAAACCTGGATTTCTTTCACTTAATAGCCTTGGACTGGAACCCTGCTGATTTTTTATTTCAACATAGCACTCCTCTTCCTTCCCACCTCATTCCCATGCAGCTCACATTTAAAATCTAAACCTTCTTCCTAGACCAAGGCCTTTTAGCAACTTCAGGGTAAGGGAGGGATGCAATTTCTAAAATTTCCACAGCATTCTTCTTCTTCTTCTTTATTTACACCTGTCCTTCCTTTCTTTTGTTCTCACTTCATGTTTCTTCTACCTGACAATTTCATGAACCACCATGTATAAATTCAGAAAACTCAAGCATTCTGAATGAAGAAGTCACAGTCATGTCATGCATCTGACTTTATGACAGAGCATTCTCCATTTTCTAGTGGAGGTTGTTGTTTTCATTGTTAGTCTCATTTACAGCAAGCTAGTACATGCATTATATAAATACTGGCAGCAGCAAACTTCCTTCACAAGGTGAAAGTGTAACCCACATGGCAAGTCTCTGGGCATGAGTATTCACTGGGTGGTAGCTTTTAAACTGAAAAAGAGTAATGGATTTGCCCTATGTGCCAAAATCTACTATGCAGTTTTCATTAAAACCAAAAGGAACTTAATCTCAGTTGCTAGAGAAAAGGCATGGCCAAGTCTTGGACTGGAGATGGGGCCGTATGTGGCCTCATCATACCTCAGAGAGGTACTAAAGCCTACTTGAATAAATAGTCTGGCCCCGAGCTGTGCCAATTGGCATGATGCAGGTGAAAAGGCATCAAAGATCACTAGAATACTAAGGATCAGCTTCCTCTGAGAGAAAAAAAAGATGGAAGACAGCAAAAGTGTTCACAGGGTACTTAATTTCCTACAGTAGGTTGAACAGTTTGAAATTCAGCTAGTCCAAGAATGCACAGTATACAAAAAACATCTGAAAAACATGCTGCTGCTGTCTGATTGAGTTTTACCAGTGATCAGTTTGAGGGCAAGACAGAGAACTAGTATTTCTAATTTTCTGACTCTCTTTGAAACAAGATGACACTGATTTCAGAAAAATTTAATAATATCATTATACTGTGTTTTTTTAAATCATGGCAAATTCTGAGATACTGAAACTAAAATAAATAGAATGAATGTCATAAATAACATCTTTAGTCCACTATGACATATGTCACCTTGACACATCTTTTTAGAGCAAAATGGTTATGAGACAGAGTATACTGTATTTCCCATTGATACTGCATTGGGTCTTTTGATCTGTTGGACTAGGTATAGTAAGAGTAATTCTGCTAGCAGTATGGTAGTTGTTACTCTGACATTGCCCTTGTTCTTGTGGGGGACTTCAACCTGCCAGA
>WAAD01013167.1:4764-20471 GCA_013389945.1 Fregata magnificens | reverse complement strand
TGTTCATTGTCCAGGTCACCATAAATCACCTCAAGAAGGCAGGCAGACAGACAGATGGGCAGTCCGAGGCAGCCAGCCGTGCCAGAGCAGAGGAGCCCAGCCCCGGCCCCGTGATCTACAACCCCAGGGGCGGCATTTCCCCCTCCCCACTCCCCTGAGCCCTGTCCCCAGAGGTGCTGAGAAGATGGCCTCCCCAGGTGCCCCAGGGACCTGCATGACATCCACAGTCAGTATCAACATTTCTACCCCTTCCTTCTGGAGAATGTGCTGGTTTTGGCTGGGATAGAGTTAATTTTCTTCACAGTAGCTAGTATGGGGCTATGTTTTGGATTTGTGCTGAAAACAGTGTTGATATAATGCAGAGATGTTTTAGTTGCTGCTAAGTAGTGCTTACACTAGTCAAGGACTTTTTCAGCTTCCCATGCTCTGCCAGGTGCACAAGAAGCTGGGAGGGGACATAGCGAGGACAGCTGACCCCAACTGACCAAAGGGATATTCCATATCATATGATGTCATGCTCAGCATATAAAGCTGGAGGAAGAAGAAGGAAGGGAGGACGTTCAGAGTGATGGTGTTTTGTCTTCTCAAGTAAACATTCCACATGATGGAGCCCTGCTTTCCTGGAGATGGCTGAACACCTGCCTGCCAATGGGAAGTAATGAATGAATTCCTTGTTTTGCTTTGCTTGCACATGCAGGTTTTGCTTTACCTCTTAAACTGTCTTTATCTCAACCCACGAGTTTTCTCACTTTTACCTTTCCGATTCTCTCTCCCATCCCACTGTGGGGGAGTGAGCAAGCAGCTGTGTGGTGCTTAGTTGCTGGCTGGGGTTAAACCATGACAATACCTCTCTCCATGGTGGTCCATTTGCCTGGGCAATATATAACACCTTTCTTGAAGGGATACGTTTCCTTCACGCCAGACAGGAGTCACCTCCAGAGGCTCAGGGCTTGTGCCCCTTTTCCAATCATTTTGTCAATGCATCCTTCCCTAGAAAGGGATCCCAGTTGTTTGGCTTCCTTACCCTCTAATTCCAGGCTACTGGCCCTGTTATCCCAGCATCGGAGCATCCAGGTGACAATGTGCTCACTTAGATGATGGCTGAAATCCTTTCGCATATCTCGCAGCTCACTCAAGGATAGGGATCGCGTGGTTTCCATCTCATTTACGAGTTTTTCCTCTTCCTGCTCCTCTCCTCGTGATGGCTCTGCTCTGTCACCCTCTCTTTCTAAAGGAGCTGACTTTCGTTTCCAAGATTTCTTCTTGTGTATAGAGGCGACTGATACCAGCACGGGTTGGTTCTCTGGTTCATCTGCAGTGCCTGTCACTGGGGTTTGAGTAGCTGCAGAGCCTGTCACCAGGGTTTGAGTAGCCACAGTGTGTGTTGTGGGGGTTTGAGTAGCTGCAGTGCTGGTCGCTGGGGGTGGAGTGGCCGCAGTGCCTATCGCTGGGGTTGGAGTAGCCACAATGCCTGTCACGGGGGTCGGAGTGGCCGCAATGCCTGTCGCTGGGGTTGATCTCCAGATGGTGTTCTTAAATAGTTGTTTAACCCTAAACAAAGCCTGTACCATATTGAGGAGACATGGCAATAGGAACATGCTGGTTTGAACATCCCAAGGATATTCAAAATTCTCAAGAGCTGTTGTAACTAGCCTGAAGGAGAATGGGAAGGTGAAGGAGCCAGAGAAAACGTCCTCCTCTGTCTCCCCCATGGATTGGTTTTCTGAAGAGAAGAGGTAAAAGTCATAATTATTAATACTTTTGGAGAGATGGCTCACGGAACACAGGAATGATGGCAGTGCTGAGTACAATCTCACAACCGATAATTTTATCATACCATAAACCAGTGTTACACAGTACAGCAAAGCGATAACTGTAATCCAACTCCCAGAGGTGACAAACAGCACCACAAGGAGTGCGTATGGCAAGTAAGGGGTTAAATAACACACCTCTGAGAACAAGTACAACAGCTCTGAGAGCAAATAAATCAACACTGTGACCAGCGACTATTAAACTAATATAATGAATGTCTATCACAAATTTGTTTTAACACGCGTTGGTCAGATCTGTTGTTATCTCAAACCCTTTGAGCCCCACACTGGGCACCAAAAAGGATGGTCATGGTTTAACCTGGCAGGCAGCTAAACACCACACAGACATTCACTCAACCCCCTCTGCCCCTCAGTGGGACAGGGGAGAGAATAGGAAGGGCAAAAGTAAGAAAACTTGCGGGTTGAGATAAGAACAGTTTGTCATATGGTATGGAATAGCCCTTTGGCCAGTTTGAGTCAGCTGCCCTGGCTGTGCCCCCTCCCTTCCCAGCTTCTTGTGCACCCCGCAGAGCATGGGAGGCTGGGAAAGTCCTTGACTAGTGTAAGCGCTACTTAGCAACAACTAAAACATCAGTGTGTTATCAACATTATTCTCATACTAAATCCAAACCACAGCACTATACCAACTACTAGGAAGAAAATTAACTCTATCCCAGCCAAAACCAGGACAGCACAACAATTTACCTCACCCCTAAACCTGATCTGAATTACATCCACATATTAGGATTTCATGCCCCAGGTTTCTTGAGGGGATTGACCTGTTAAACAAGTAATAAATGTGGATGTAATTGCAGCTAGTGCTTTCCATAAAAATTGTTTGTATGGCATTAGCCTTTCATAGATGACTGTGGCTAGTTCATCTCCCCAAGAAACAGCAAATTCAGCTTTTCCTCCCAAGAAAGAAAATTCAAAGTCCAGTCCTGTCCTATGGCTATGATAAAAGGATTAAACATGATTTCTCCTTTGTAGTTCCATGAGCAAAGAAATGAATTTAAAATTCAGTGAGCCAAAGATAGTACAAGTTGGTAAGCAAGTAGTTCAAATCCTCTCAAAGGGATAGTGAATCGTGGATCCTAATTCCTACTTACCTTGTTTGCAGATTTTATCCAGTGGCTCGTTGACATAAAATAACAGTCCTAGGGCTGGGAGTTGACAGGTGGATTTTAGCTGTTCTAAAATCTTCATTATGTCTAGCTGTTAGTTCTCTGAATAAAAGAACATCTCAATTCACTTTCCAAAGAGTGTTTTGAGACATGAGTCCACAGAGACATTTCAGAAAGCTCTTGATCCTGCTATCTGTTTTTTCTAAATGACCATCTGCACTGCACAGTGCACAGTCTATTTTCTAGTGATTACAGCAGTTGTTGACAGGCTTGACGTGTTGTACTACACTGAGCCTAGCCAATCACCTCTCACCTGTATGAAGCAAGACATAAGTCTCCACAACCATATGACTCTGTCAGATTTCCTATGCATTTCTCATGACTCCTCCTCAGGATTTTATGATTAACAATCTAGAACATGCAACTTTGCCTACTGTTTCCTATTTTGAACAAAAGAATATTTTTATATTTCACTCCCTGATGTATTGCTCAAATTTCATGTCTTCGAGTAATAACATTTAAGTTTTGTTAATCCTGTCCTGACACTGTTAACATTTTCATTTATAGTTAGCATTTTCAGAGGTGCACTGATTGCATCATGCATATATAAGATGCTGGCACCCATTTTGAAACAATGTTCTGTTGCAAACTCTTTCTGGATAGTAATTTTGAGGAAAATAACAAACATTTTGCCATACTCCTCGCATTTCTGGAACCTCTGTCCTTGAATAAATCTTTTGCTTTTTTTGAACTTCCCTCTTGCACCACCCACTGTTATCAGGGAGGTAGTTTTGCATCAGGTTCTAAATATATCTGTTCTGGGTGCTAGTTTATTTCCTTAGTGACAGTAAAGATGAAATAGAAACTGTATGTAATGACTTTGCAGTTTTCAACAGTAACATGAGAGGCAAAAATGTGGTGCCCATCTGTTAAAAGCAAAAAAAGAAGGATCTGGGTATTTATAAACTCATAGGGGAACTTCAATTCCTAGAAAAAGTACTGGCATAAATAATCAAACAGTTTGGTAAACACCTACAAGAGCACAAGGTGATGAGTAAGAGCGTTCATAGATCTGTCAAAATCAGGTAGTGTCAGACCAATCTTACTTGCTTTTATGACAGGGTAGCAGGCATTGTGAATACGGGAAGAACAGTGGATGTCAAATATCTTGGTTTTAGTAAGGCTTCTGACATCATTTCACATGACATTTCATAAACAAACTTAGGAAGCAGGGTCTATTTTTCAGAAATGGGTGCAAAGCTGGTAGGAAAGCTACATTCAGACAGTGATTATCAATGAGAATGGCAGGTTTCCACAGCAATCTGGTTTGATGCTCTACTTTTCAGCAATATTTTTCAATAGGTAAGTTTTAGATAACAAGAAATTAAGAGTGGCAGACATGTTGCAGAAAACTAGTAAGGTAGCAGGAGTGCTAGAGAAAAGGCTGGAATCCAAAATATTTTTGAAAAAGTGGAGATATTGTCTAAAAAAATATTGGATGCTCTTCAAATAAGGACAAGCACAAAATCATTTACAATTAATGAAAAACAAATCTGGGTATGCTGGTAGATCAGAACGTGAAAAAGAAAAAGACAAAAGACATCACAGACTGCATCCAGGAAAGGCATTTTCAGCAGAGGCAAGTGAAAAAATATGTTCATGTAAAAAACATTGGTGATGTATACAGTAGTGGCTACCCATGTTTGCAAAAGATGTATTCATACTGAAGTAGATTTGACACACTAATGCTTCTAGGAACATGTGGGGAAAAGGATGCCTATTTTGAAGAAGAAAAATGGGTTTCCTTCTTTTGCCTGCAAAACAAAGGGTAAGAAACGATATAACTGAGGAGATAAATCACTTTCCCACAACCTACGCTATATACATAAACTTCAGAGAGGAAAAAAAAGCCCGATTTAAGGTAAAGGACGATGTTGACACAAGAACATGATGAATATAAACTGCCCATAACTTAAATTAGGTTGTAAATTATAACACTTCTAACCATCAGAGGAGTGACACTCTGGGGGTTGGGGAAATTCAAACCTAATAAGCTGATTAAGCTCTATCTTGAAGCTAGTTAAAGGAATTATGATGAAGCAGTTGCCTGGTATAGCAGCTGGGGCTCATCTTCATGCTTCAGGAGAGCCCTTCCAGTTCCAAATTCTTCATCTTAAATCTAAATTTAAAGTAAGCATACATAATGGCTGATCTACTTCCTTTAGCAGTATGTACCTATATGCCCTCAGTAATAAAAATCTATATACTCTGCCACTCCCTGGCACTTCTCACTTCATGGCTTGGACAGGTGTACTCTTTGCTGGGTAAAAAACTGGCTGGATGGCCAAGCACAAAGAGTGGTAGTCAATGGTGTTAAATCCAGTTGGTGGCCGGTCACAAGCAGTGTTCCCCAGGGTTCAGTTCTGGGGCCAGTCTTGTTTAACGTCTTCATCAATGATCTGGATGAGGGGGGTCGAATGCACCCTCAGTAAGTTTGCAGATGACACCAAGTTGGGCAGGAGTGTCAGTCTGCTCAAGGATAGGAAGGCTCTGCAAAGGGATCTGGATAGGCTGGATCAATGGGCCGAGGCCAACTGTATGAGGTTTAACAAGGCCAAGTGCCGGGTCCTGCACTTGGGTCACAACAACCCCGTGCAACACACAGGCTTGGGGAAGAGTGGCTGGAAAGCTGCTCAGCGGAAAAGGTGTTGGTTGACAGCTGGCTGAACATGAGCCGGCAGTGTGCCCAGGTGGCCAAGAAGGCCAACAGCATCCTGGCTTGTATCAGGAATAGTGTGACCAGCAGGAGTAGGGAAGTGATCGTGCCCCTGCACTCAGCACTGGTGAGGCCCCACCTCGAATACTGTGTTCAGTTTTGGGCCCCTCACCACAAGAAAGACATTGAGGTGCTGGAGCGTGTCCAGAGAAGGGCAATGAAGCTGGTGAGGGGTCTAAAGAACAAGTCTTATGAGGAGCAGCTGAGGGAACTGGGGTTGTTTAGTTTGGAGAAGAGGAGGCTGAGGGGAGACCTTATCGCTCTCTACAACTACCTGAAAGGAGGTTGTAGTGAAGCGGGTGTTCATCTCTTCTCCCAAGCATCTAGCGATAGGACAAGAGGAAATGGCCTCAAGTTGCGTCAGGGGAGGTTTAGATTGGATATCAGGAAAAATTTTACTGAAAGAGTGGTCAAGCATTGGAACAGGCTGCCCAGAGAGGTGGTGGAGTCACCATACCTGAAGGTGTTCAAAAAACATGTAGACATGACACTTCGGGTCATGGTTTAGGAGGCATGGTGGTGTTGGTTTGACGGTTGGACTTGACCTTAGAGGTCGTTTCCAACCTCAATGATTCTATGATTCTATGATAAACTAACTGTTACATGTCCACCTCTAATCTCTGATATATACCCTTCAGTTTTCAACACAAAGAACTACTTCAAGGATTACCCAATGACAAATATTTCCTTTGAAAAAAAATCAAATTTTGCAAGAAATTGAAAGTTAGGGAAGATAGTACTATGAGGGACAAAAATGGATGACAAAGGTATATTGAAAAATGGTATTATATCAGAAGCTACAAGCAAAATTCATGTCAATATCCAAAATGAAGAGTGATGCAAAGAGTACCGAAATGTAGTATTCCTAAATAAGCAGATAAAAGATATTTAAGGCAGTGAATCTGTGTGAATAATGCAAACATATCTGGAGGAAAGAAGACAAGGGAGACTATAAAAACAAGCAAAGAGGATGCAGAAACAAAAATTGTGGAAGGAAAGTGAAGGAAAAGGACAAAAATCAACACACCTGGAAGATATTTCAAAATAAATCCTTTAAAGACAAAGAATAAAAGAACACACAAAGCAAGTTAAAAGTATTACAAAGATGTATTCACATTGTACTAGAATCTGACAAGGAAATCAAGTACTTCAATGTGGAAGGTACTAAAATAGATATATGGCCAAATATAGATACATCAAAGCTTCCTGTTTGTTTATGGATAAAAAGTAAGGATAACACTGGAAAGAGGAAGGATTACTAGAACCAAACTAACAATTATTGAATAGTTACCAAAAATGAGATTTCTTCCTGGGTAGGTATGGGAACATAGAAACAGGTAATTAGAAGTAAAGTCCTGGTGCCTGTAAGGAGCAGATACATGATACTGAATACGAGCAAACTTCATCTGAAGACAACTGAAAACTTCAACAGCTGCCATCGGCCAATCCTGAAGCCTTCACCACAGGAAACTGCTATGAACGCTGGTGGGACTTATCAATGGAGAAGAGAGTTAAATCTCTTCTTCCACAGTTCCTGTCCTAAAAGGTCAGTGTCACTGAGCACGAGTGTGCCCCAAGGCAGTGCGGTGTGGTGTGAGCCACCTGCTATGCCAAGCCTGGGAAGACCAGGTCTGTAGAAGACCAGGGAAAAAAGAGACCTTGGCGAAGAGTTAGGGAGGCAGCAACAGGAATCACAAGGCTGCTGGCAACTTGTGGCAGGCAGTTAGATACTCAGCTGTGACCTGTTAGCTGAACCAAACCAAACCTCGTATAAATCCTGCTGTAAAAATAAACTGTTTTGGAAATTAAGCATACAGTTTAGAAAGATGCTGCAACTGTGCAGGCTTCCTGGTGCTTGTCTTTGTCTCTTTCTTTGTACAATCCACACTTTTCTCTTCAAGTTTTGTGTATGTCACTAGATGCGTTCATTCAAGGCTAAGATTAGTTTTTCTACAGCTGACAATGAGCTGCTCATATACTCAGTAAGAGAGACGCTTACTTCAACAGATGAAGTTGCGGGAATGGGTATGATAGATGAGAAGCTTTAGAAACCAGCGCAGTATAGTTCCATTACTTTCACTATGAAAGCAGTCTAGTAAAAAGCTACAAAACAAATTGCCATGAAGAAAGATACTGAGGAGAAAATGAAGGGAAAAAGGGAAAATAACAAGCTAACAGGATGAAAATTATCCAAAGTTATTCCACAGCACTTTACGAATTATTTACACAGTGATGAGTGTGCTTTGACTCTGTCAGGAATATTTGCAACTATAATGGGGAGGAGATATTTTGTAGACTATAGAAAGGCAGTAAGCGTCCCAGAATATCATTGGTATATGACATACAGGACCTGCCTGCTTGACTTCAACTGCACTGAAGGCCAACATAGGAAATAATATGGAAGGGATTGCGTGTTTTTTCAGAAGGGTGAGTTGCTCTAGTCAGCTGTTCTGTTGCTACATATAACCAATATTTTCACAAGGTGGACACATCTCATGTCTGATAAAGTAATCATTTAACCATTTTCTGTGGCAGGTCTAAAATCCCAACCTTCTTCCCTTCTCTGTCTCTGAAAGGTAAAACTGTTCCTCAATAATGGAGGAAAGAAAATTGACTTTTGAACAAAAGGAAAATTCAATCAAAGGTGCAAAACTGCTTAGAATCAATAGAGCACTGCACATGAACATTTCACGTGTGAAAATGGAATAGAAACAGTGAACTGACTTGCACATAATACAGTAGAGACTGATGAAGAAAACTGACCTAGAAACATCTTTAAACAAATCATAGAGATTAATGTATAGCTGTAAGGGAGTTTCTAGTGCTGAATATGCTCACTTAAATAAATTTTAAAAGCAAATTTAAAACTAAATTAATTAAAATTACAGTAGTATTAATTCTGAAATGGACACACTAAAAAAACCTTGAAACATTTCTGCCACTGGCAGCAGAGCTCTAGCTCAAACTCCATTGACATTCTCTTTATTAATATTCTTCTGGATGACGTTAGTATTTCTGCAGCTTCAGACTTCATAAGACTGAAATTTAACCTGTCAGTTGAGAAGATTTAAATAGCTCTATTTAGCTATTTGTCACTTTGATTTAGCAATTGGCAAAACATTAAATTTTTGAGATTTCAAGCACTTTTATGGCATCTTAATTTTGAAAAGTAAAATTTAGTAGACAGACTCTAAAGCTTCAGTTGCTCTTCTTAATTGTATTACTTTTCTAAACCGTGCAGCTGTACAAGAGGCTTTCAAAAGAGTTCTTGAACATGCAGTTGAAACTGCTTAGCATAACATTTGTCCATTGTATCTTCGGAGCATCATTACTGTGCTTAAACACTAATAGGCAGAATACGTATTTTCATAACTCCTGGGGGGGGAGGGGTGCCAGTCTAAAATGGTTACACAACACTGGAACTTTTTCATAGGTTGGTTTGAGGTAAGCGTTGGAGCTGTTGTTACAACTCCGCCATATTAAATTTGTGCATGGCAGCAACACTGTTGCAGTGTTCTGTGCAGTGACCTGATTAATCCAGCATTGGCAGAACAGTGAGGGGAAATTGTAGTGGGAAGCAATAATTTCTATTAGTTTTTTTAAGTGCACAAGAGACATTACCAGCTCTAGATATGGTGGGAACAAAGAAAAGTACTTTTTTGCTATCCTGTCAACTTGATTCAAGAGCAAACACAAAACAGTTCAAGTGCTTTCCATGATATATGAATTTCCTTTTTGAGCAGCTTTGCACAACTCTGTGCTGACGGTTATGTTTGAGAGGCTTTTATGAACGTCACATGGAATTGGTTGTTTTGTTGTGTAGCTTCTGGTATGACATAGGGTCGATTTTTATTTAAGAGTTTACAACTGATTTTGTGGAGTTCACCTTCTAAAGAATGCAAACCTCTGTCGGATCCCATGATTCTGAGGTTGTCCTGAACATTGTCTAGCAATAAATTAAAGTAAGGGGGAAATAAGGGAGAATCTTAAGGACTCATCAGAGTTGAAACACTCTTTAAATAAAGAGGGTATGTGAGAAGTTTTAAACAGTTCATTTTTTTCTCTGCAAGTGAAAGTTACGAACACAAGGGTTAATACTTAGAAGTTATCTTCATGTCTGACAATAACTGATTCTGAAGTACTTGATCTAAAATGCATTTATATTCATAGGAATAGAACCCAGGACACCTTCCTTAGTATCCTAATCTCTGGGCTATGCAGCATATCTTTCTTGCTTGATGCCTCATTCTTCAATGTGCTGGCATGCTGGGATACCCTTCTACGGCACCAGCTCTCCCTGTGCAGCATGTGTTCTTTGCTGCAGAGTGACACAGATTCAGCAGGAGTGTTGAAAGAGTAGCAGTCTGACAGAGAGTGCGTTTTCTCAATAAGAGTTAGAAGTTTGAATACCTAAAAACCAGATAAACTATGGGACCTGTGTCTCAATAATAATGCAGAAGGTGAGATTGCATTTTCCTCACATTAGGATCTCTTCCATTTTTTACAGGTTCTGAGACTTAGGGGGATTTATGGACACTGGACCTCAAGAGGATAGAGGCATCCAAGACTTTTTCAGATAAATCCCAATTCTAAGCATTCCCTCCAGGGAATCTCTAGGCAGCTCCTCATGAGTCGTCACTGAGAGACACCCAACTCTGCATATGCACTAGACAGAGGAAAGTTTGGTATTTAACTTCCTCAGTATTTCATTCTGGGTGCCTACTTCAGAAGCCCTTTGGCCATGATACACAAGTATTCAGGAAACTATGTATACAACTAGTTCCTCTTGACAGGAATTAAGCTTAGCAATGTTTACAGATCTTAAAACTTGTATCATGAAGCCTCCTGTAAATTAATAGATATGAACCTTGGCACTCCCAAGACTTCTCATTCTTACTTACAAAGAACCTTGTAATGCTGCTGATACTTCATTCTCTCAATTCCATCTCACCTTTTGGTCCCGCACAAAAGCTTATGCCATTGGCTACCGTTTGTTATCTCCATTCACATCTAACCTTGGACTTTTTATGCCACTCTTTATGTCAGCACGAGATTCGTAACAAACCTACCCCAAAGCTTAATTCAACATATTCTAAAAAATATTTCAGATATAGGGGCTACACACTATTTTGTTATTATTATGCAAAACTACTGTCTATGAATATGCTCAGCTACTAAATCTAACAGGAAGAGTGGAGGTGTATAACTGGGTTTATTTTCCTCACTGAAATTTTGAAAATGTCTGCTGAATTACCAGTTTAAGGATTAATTCAAAGTAACACTTAAGGATTTTGAAACATTCAGAGGCATTTATTTCTTTATTTTAGTTATGGTCACTAGACAAAGTAAGAAATGTGAAAAGTCAGATAATCTGAAAAAAAATTCTCTTCCTGTATTTCTAGAGAGCTATGGAAGCACAAGTCCAAAACCACAAAAGGATAACACAATTTGGAAGAATCCTCAGATTTGGAAAAACATCCCCAAACGTTTTGAGTGCTCAGTGACCTATTGTGATGATTGTCAATGACACTGAAGAAAAGAATTTTATCTACAAGTAATGCATCAGCAGTTTTGAGAGGCCCCAAATATAAAAGTTCCATTTTAAGAGTAGATATCAAACACGCGAAGTTAAAGGGGCTTCAATATACATTTGAGCATCCTCCATCAATCCTGGCAATTACCTTCCTCTAACATTATGAGATTTGAATAGTGCTGGTACTGCTGCAAAATCGTATCAGCTCTTATTTCACTATCAGGACTGTAATTTTCCGCCACTATGCACTGGTTCAATTAGATCCCCGATACATATAATGACAGCCTCTACACGACTGAGAGGCATCAGGGAAACTAAGTGTAGGGACCATATCCTTTGATGGTTGCATAGCAATTTACTGATGGTTGAGCAGGGCTTGGTTTAGCACTTAGCATTTGGAATTAGATTTAGCTAGTGAGGGAGTATTATGCTTGGTGAAATCTCAATGAAGAAGCAATCAGCCATATTTTAAAACAGAAAATCACAAAGATAAGTTTTGCAAGGAACAAAATCCTGCAGGCACTTTGTTTCCCCAGCAAACCAAAATGAAGAAAACCCCACTGTGTTTCAGTCACACTTCTGAGCCAGACAATAAATATTCTGTGAAGGGACATTCTTTACATTTTTCTATGTTGAGGAATAGACTTTTAAGTCTTTGTGATGCCATAAATGAGAGAACTGTGAATTCCAAATGAAAGGCAGCAATGCATGGTGCCTGTGGTCCCCTGTATCTCTGTTCACTCATAGGCCCTGAAATGGACTCTGGACAAGAGAATTCTGCAGGCGTTAGTCCATGAACCACTGAGATGCTGCAGATTTCAGTGGCTCATGGAATAAGGCATCTAGCTATGGAGTTACTTTAACACTACTCTGAAGCATTTTACTGAAGCAATAGAGGTCATCTCCTTCGAAAATAGATCCTTCACATGTTAGATTTTGAATAAATGCAACAGTTCACCTGCAGTTTGAAATTTGTATGAAATCACTGGTTTTGTTATCTCATATCCTTCCTACTCCTTCTCCTCTCTCTTACTTATTTCATCTTGTTCTGTTCCTTCCCCTTATGACTCTTACAGTCTGAGGGTGTTACTCGATAATCAGTTACTGAGTGGGCATTTACCTTTACACCTCATTTTAAGACTGTTAGAAGGTCTTTTATGTAATTGTGAAAGAAAGGCTTTATGACAAAAAATATTTATTTTATATGTATATTTATATAAAATAAATTTATTTATATTACAGTAATGTATTGGGTATAAGTGGCAAGGTGTTGGCAGCGGGGCGCTGCAGGGGTGGCCTCTGTGAGAAGCAGCCAGGTATTGCCCCATGCCAGACACAGCTGGTTCCAGCTGGTTTCAGTGGACACACCACAGGACACAGCTGACCCCATCTGCCAAGCTGGTGGCACCTCTATGAAAACATATTTAGGAAAGGAGAGAAAACACCAAGGAAAAAGAACACTGCAACCAGAGCAGTAGGAGGTGATCCACAGTGGAACTGATAACACCCCAAGAGGGACCGTGGCCCATGGATAAGCCCCAAAGGAACTACAGCCTCTGGAGGACCCATGCCAGAGCAAAGGAAACAAGTAAGAAGGAAGGAGCAGTGGAAGAACAGGATGAGAAATGACAAGCAACAGAAGGAAACCACCATGCTCTGACTCAATGTCCTGCATCACCTTTCACCTCAACAAGGGGACTGAGTGTAGCCTGCAGTGATAACAGGGGGAGTGGAGACTAGGAAAGGGGAAGGAGAGGTGTCTGAGTGAAGTTTAGCCTGGGAAAGGGGGAGAAAACATGTTTTCCCTAAGTGTTTGAATGTTTGTCTTCTTTGTTTAGTCACTATTTAATCAGTGACTATATGTTTATGTTAATTGGCAGTAAATTAAGTCAAATTCCCCAAACTGAGTCTGTTTTGCCCATGATAGTAATATGTGAGTGATATCCCTGTCTTCGTCTTGATCCATGAGCTTTCTTGCTCCTGTTCTTCCTACTTCCTCCCCATCATGCAGGGCTGGTGGGGGAGTCAGAGGGGAAAAAATGAGTGGCTGTGTGGGTTCTTGGCTGCCATCCAGCACCAACCCACCAAGTAAAGCATGCATTTACAAATGCTGATATGCTTTCTTCTCTTAAGTCATTGTCTGGTTTAATTATGTTCATTATACTTATAAGTCAGTTTTAAGTTCCTTCATTCTTTAAAAAAATCCGTGACTACTATAGAAAAGAGGTTAAAAAGAAGTCCATTAAAAATGCTTATGCTTTCCTCAACCCCATATTTTTCTTCACAGCTAACTTGTGAGTGCAATTTTGAACTGCTTAAACTGTCACTGGGCAAGGAAATCCCACCCCACAGAAACAGAAAGAAAAAAAAAACAAATTAAGGAATTAAATTTATTTGAGTTCTTTTAAGCTACGATTTTAAAGGAAGTGAAAACAATAACCTTCAAGATTTGGGTTTTGAGCACGTACACTGAAATTATCCAGCTGACTACCAAATAAAGGCACCGTCATAATGTAGGACTAGTGGGATGATTATGACTGCAGAAGTATTGGGTTGATGGATGTATGTTTCACTGAAGATTTGTTTGGGAAAGGCTCAGATCCGAAGAATAAGTCCAAATTGTTCTTGTCTATTTTTCTGCCCAATTAGAAATGCCTGGCTATAATAGTAGTGAAAAGCATATTTTTAAACATGGGAAAAAAATTGCAATGTAAAATGTAACCTACAACTTCTGGTCATTTTCAATGCATATCTTTTAAATCTAATTACGTTTCTTACTTAACTAAATCAAGAATGTTCATATAATTTAATATAACAAGGGAATGCTACAGTATTCTGGAGGTGTTTCTGTCTTTTTCTCTTTTTGCAAAGTCAGTCATTCTGCTCTTGATATCATATATATAACAATCTGAGTCACATAGATTCAATTTATAGTGAAAGAGTTACTCTCCCAGTGTTTCTCTTTTCTCTCAATCAGACTCTCTGCCCTTCTCTGTTCCTGTGAAGTTCAATCTTTATTAGAAAACTGGGGGAATGAAAAAGGCCAAATGTCCTGTAAAAATGTATTTATGCAGATGAAAGAACATCAGACTAATATTTCTGAACTTAAACCCTGGCAGCTTGGTGCTTAATGAGACAACTATGCTCAAAGATTTTGTCTCATTCACCATTCAGGCTTTAAAGAAAGTTTTCTGGGTTAGATCCAAAAAAAGGACCTGAAGTGGGGCTTGGTGAGATGTAACAATGAAGTCTAAAGCAGCAACTGAAAAGCCCCTGTTTGGCTGCTGTTTAACCTCCACGGGTTTGTATGTTTTCTCACGGGTTCCTCTGGCCACTTAAGCAAGGGACTCCTTCCAGAAGGAAGTCAGAACTCTTACAGCTAGTTTTGCATCCTGAATTACCTCTGAAGGAAATTCGCTTTTCATTGACTGTGTCAAAACCTACACAGGTCAGGTCCAGCATATTGAGGTTAGCTTTTGTGCCTAGAAGATGTGACTTTGTGCATGCCCTGAACTCTTTGCATCACCACAGTTCAGCTTTAGTTCAAACATAGATTTGCTCTATCCACCATGCCTAAAAGCTAGTGCCAATAGCTGGAATCACAGAATCATAGAATTGTTTAGGTTGGAAGATACCTCTTGAGGTCACCTAGTCCAACCCTCTGCTCAAGAGGGGTCATCTGGAGCAGGTTGGCCAGTACCATGTCCAGTCAGGTTTTGAATATCTCCATGAATGGAGACTCCACAACCTCCAATGTATGTCCGGTTTGTTTAAGTACTCCCTAATCTTGTCCTTTTCCACTGAGGGTAAGGCTTTCTTGCTCCAGACTTTCCCTCTGATCTCAGGTGCGTGGGATTCCTGAATGCAGGTCTTACTGGTAAAGATTGAGGCAAAAAAGACACTGAGTACTTTGGCATTTTCCATGTCATTTGTCACCAAATCCCCTGCCCCATTCAGCAGGGGGGCCATGTTTTCCCTAGTCTTTCTGTTGTTGTTTATGTACTGGTAGAGTCCTTTCTTGTTGGCTTTGCCAGATTCAACTCCAAGTTATCCTTGGCTTTCCTAACCCTATCCTTGCAAGACTGGATAGCAACTGTATACTCCTTCTGGGTCACCTGCCCCTGTGTTTACCTCTGATATCCTTCCTTTTTTTATCTAAGTTCAGTTAAGAGCTCCTTGCTCATCCATGCAGTCCACATGTTGCCTTTGCTTTATTTCCTACTTGTCGGTATGACTCCTTCTTGAACTTGGAGGAAGTGATCCTTGAATATCAACCTGCTCTCCTGCATCCCTCTTCTCTCTCAGGTTATATCCCATGGGATTCTTCCAAGCAGGTCCCTGAAGAGACCAAAGTCTGCTCTCCTGAAAGCCAGGATTGCAGTCCTACTTTTTGACCTGCTCCCTCCTTTTAGGATCTTGAACACCACCACTGCAGCCAAGGCTGTCTCTGACTTTCACATCCC
>WAAD01013166.1:141399-236702 GCA_013389945.1 Fregata magnificens | reverse complement strand
AGTGGGCGTGGGGCAGCCGGCGGCCATCGTCGCCAGCCCGCCGCGGGGCGTGAGGGGAGCGGGGTATCCCGGCCCCCCGGGTCCTGAGGGGAGCCAGAGGCCCCTGGGCTGTCAGGGCCGGTGACAGCCGACAGGCTCCCAGCCCCTCAGCTGTGGGGGGCACCCGGGGCCCCTGGTCATGAGGGCAGCCAGGGGATCCCAGCCTGACCAGCACGAAGGGATCTGGGGTGCTCCGGGCCCTGAGGGGATCCCGCACCCTGAGGGGACCCAGGCTCTCGGGGCATGAGGGGAGGCGGGGGCTCCCAGTCCCCCAACTGTGAGGGCAGCCAGAGGATCCCAGACGTTGGGTCCTGAGGGGACCCTGGGCCCCCGGGGCGCTGAGGGGACCAAGGTCCCCAGGGCGTGAGGGGAGCTGGGGGCCCTCGAGCCCAGAGAGGAGCTGGGGCTCCCAGGCCCTGAGCAGAGCTGGAGGATCCCTGCCCTGCTCCCATCTCCCTTGGTTAAGAGGATGCGGACATCCTCCTCCCTTACCTCGGCAGGGGTCTGTGCCGCCCCAAGCCTTGCTGGAGTGTCTGTGGGGAGCTGCGTCCCTCTGAATAGATCAGATCCTCATCCCCACGTTTCTCCCCACGAGGACATGTCACCCATACGTGACTGCCAGGGAGAAGTCTGATGTTTGGCAGTGGTCAGCAAAAAGCTGACTAATCGCACACTAAACACTAACTAAACCCCTAAGGTTTCTCCTCCTTCCTCCCTTCTTCCTCACAGGTGCTAAAATGCATTTCAAAAGCAGACTAGCAAAATAGCGTCTTTCTAAGCCTGGATGACTTTTCTATGTAAAGCAGTCACCACATTTGCTAGAAGGGCATTTGATGCCCATTGTGGGGAAAGCCTATCTGTAAACAGGCAGGCAGGCAAATCTGAGGGGAGAAAAAAAAGTCTCCTCAATTTGGTAGATATTCTGAGTACGTTTCCCAAAAAAGATATGAAGACTGTCTCAGGCATATTTTTATTTCTCCTGCAAGACCTAGAAACTTACATTAGCTGATTTGATAAACCCAATTCCTGACTGCAGAATAATTCCTTAGTTACGAGAAATTATAATAGTTTAGTCAGATACTCAGCAAAGAGACCTGGGTAGACCAAACTCTTTTTTTACTTACAATATCCTAGATTTGAGACCACTGAAAGACCTGAGGAGACTTTTAAAATTCCCCTGTGCCTAATACACTACGGTTCTGTTGGTGACTTAGCTAAGACAGATGGCATACTGCCGCCTCCCTTGGATTCTGCTGGGCAGCCATCACCCTG
Organism: Fregata magnificens; assembly: GCA_013389945.1. Classification (NCBI taxonomy): domain Eukaryota; kingdom Metazoa; phylum Chordata; class Aves; order Suliformes; family Fregatidae; genus Fregata; species Fregata magnificens. The sequence continues at coordinate 235,391 of WAAD01013166.1, read as the reverse complement.
CTGATACGGTCTTGTTGGCTTACAGTCCATAAGCAATGCGTGCAAGACATGTACAGATTTCAAAATCAGTTTCAGGACAAAAAAAAAAGAAATTATATCACAAGGCTTCATTGCAACATCATGCCATTTTGATGCAATATGACCCAGTGCCCATCAGACTGTGTTTCAACTGACATGCGCTTGTGTATCTTAAGTGAATCAGTTTTCCAAAAACAACCAATTCCATGAGCCATGATAGATCTTTTTTTCCCTTTATAAGTGAGATGGACACCCAGAATTACACAATATGTGGTAAAATTAGGTTTTTATAAGTGTAGCAACAATACCTGCCGCAAATTTGCTCACCCTTTCTGATAAAGTCTAGCAGATCCTCTGCCCCTGGTGATACAGCGAGTGATGATTTTTCTTTTTATTTCATGACTGAGTAGTATCCCAATGGTAACAACATGAATCACTTGAAGGGCAACATAATACTAGGAATGTATTTTTAACTACCCTTCAAATTAATTTAGCAAGAGGAGGCAACAAAGGAAGCTGGCACGCTGTGACCAACAACTGCCTGTGTATAGCAAGGGTTTAAGAACCACTGATTTAGTGTTTGGTACAGTAAATTTTGTATCAGGAATCCTGTATTCTAGTGGTGAATTTGCTGCAGTCTGTGTGGTCCAATGCAGATCCCGCTTCTGAGTGCAGTTGTCTCCATCTGTAAAATGGATCAGTGATGTTTAGCTTTCTAAATGGCTGTTGTGCACAGCCTTAAAACTGTAAAATGTTATATACTTGCCAAATGAAAAGACATACTTGATCTGTTTCTACAAGGACGATTATATTGTGAAATTTGAATGGTATTATAGATAATAGTTAAAATGCTCATCGAGATTTGTGAGATAGAGCAATAATTATTTGTATAGCTCTTTCTCAGTTGCAGATTTCAATCAGCCACTTTCCAAAGATGGATAAGGCCATTCAAACACCACTCTATGAATGAAGAAGCCCAGGGAACCTGAGGCCAGGATTTTCAAAACTGCCTTCTAATTAACTGTCCTCAAGTTTAGGACTTCAGTTTTGGATACTTGGTGGCCGGCACTGACATCAGTTGGAGCTGTAGATTCTTGAGTCTTGTTAAAAAATAGATAAATAAGGTGTCCAAATCTGGACCCTCTCAAAATAGAAATATACGGACTAAAAGACCTGTCTTAAATCTCAGAATGAGTCAAAGACACTCGCAGCAATACACCTCCTGTCTCACTCCTGGGCGTACGCTCAATCCACTCCATCAGACTGTCCACATCCATCCTAATGCAGAACTCTGGAGTGACACACTGTGAACCACGCTTTTCCTGCTTTGTAACTCATGGTAATGATTTCTCTATTTAATATATAAAAGAAAGCTGTATTAATCTGAGTGTTATTTTTAGTTGGAATAAAGTGCAGATTATATATACTTAATGTGCTGAAATAGGGTGATAAGCACCATATTGCATCTTTTACCCCTTACTAGTTTATTTCCTTACTAAGCAGTATGTCTAGAAAAACCAGCATGTGCTGAGGATTACAAGTCGCTTTTGGCCCTTGGCTCCTTCTGATCCATAACAAAGCTACAGATTGAGAGAAAAACAATCACCAGCCATGAGAAGGAAAGAGATGCTATTTCCTCTTCTGGAAATAGGACAGAAGCCAAGGAGCAAAACAGTATTTAACTAGAGCAGAGAAGTACCAGACGCCAAGATCCTGTAGCCTGTATATTGCAGATGGATGCCTCTTAAAAATTATAAAGGATTCCTAGAATAGTTATTCCCTATACCTGCCAGTTCTCCTGCTTTGATGGCAGAATCCTGTTTTTATCAGTAACCTACCAGATTTTCATTTGAATTTTCTGGACATAGCAGACTCAAAGCACATGTGATGTACGGCCAGTCTGTGCAGGCATAGAGAGCCCAGGGTGTCCAGAACATATTGTACTTGTGGCGCAGGCATAGCCCATCAGTGCATCCACAGTAGGTCCCTCAGGACTCCTACTGTTTTCTTCATTAAAAATGCCGGCAGGTATAATGATCTATGGAGATCGTACTGCCGAGCAAAGATACTGTCTATCAGGGACAAATGGTGCAGTCCGCATTGGGGCCTACCTTGTTTCATCTCAAACTGGATTTTTTCCTTATCCTTTGGTGTGTATTAATACAGAAATCCAATGTAAAAATAGTCCTAATAGCAAGGCATATTGAACCATTCTAGGGTTTTGTGTTGAAAATCTTTTTAATGCAAAAAAAGGTCAATCTTACATTTTAGAATTCCATAACAAATGCACTGTGATTTGAATACTAACAAAAATCATCTTTTACCTTCCTGTCTTTACATAAAACACTAAGGGAAATATTATTTTACTATTTCTGAGTATTTATAAAACCACTTTGAATTTAAGAGGGATAGCACATGGAACCATCTGCTCCATTTCCTCAAGGTCTTTTACAGGATAACTTTTACTGAACAGCATTCCTCTACATCAGTGCAACAAATACAATACATTCACTTTCTTAGAACTTGCATTTTTGCTCTACTGAATTTCTTTAAGGCTATTACATCTTTAAGGCATTTTACATCTCCTAGGTAAGGTAGCATTATGTACAGTATATGAGGAAACATTTGAGGTCCTGTCACACACGTTCATTACAGACTTATTACATCATGGACTATAGAAGTCCTTGGTTGTGTGTATAAGCTGTTTCTTCATTTTCTGTTTATTAACTATATGCTTCCTTAAACGTCCTAGACATCATTTACATATTACCAGCAACAGTCATATATAAATGGAGCACTTCCCTTTAAGTGACTGGTTCCTAAACAGGTAGTCGTTGGAGTTACTTTGACCTGAAAAATACATAGCCTAAAACAATTGTAGGTCTTGAAATATTTAGGTCTTGAAATGTCCCAGGAAAAATGGTAGAAAAGTAAATTTTTTCTCAGTAAAATCAGCCACATTACATCTGTTAAATTTCAACCAGGGTTAAAAAGGCAAGATAGCCCAAAGCAGTAGTTTCCACGCTGGTCTTCAGGAGAGCAGAAACTGCAGCAATCCTTTTGTGAGTTTTGGAAGTCACACAGAATGCCTTAGAGGAAAGTCATAGTCTGCACGCAGCATATTACGTAGTTAAATTGACAGCATCATAGCAACTCAGTTAAAAAAATTTCTCAACATCTCTGAAAATCAAACTCTTTGTGGAACAGTCACACGTCTGATTGGTAGGCAGCGCTGGCCAAGAATCAAATGTGCTTTTACTCATATGGAATAAAATGTGTGCCACAAGCAGCAGTTCCCTCTGTTTTGCTCAATGAGACGGCACTGTACCAAAGGTCCTGCCCAAGATGTTCTGTTATCTGCAAGCCAAACAGCGTGGCTGCAGATTAGTTCATGTTGCTGCAAGAGTTGGCTGTCTTGACTGGCAGCTGTTGGGAGATTTGTGCTGCTTGCATTATTTCTGGAGAGCCTGGGCAGAAGCTTAATGAGAAACACTGCATCCTGCACGAGTGAAAAGCTGAATCAGGACTTACGAGCAATTGCATATTATGAAATGCTGCACAATGCTGGAACAGAGCTGGCGTTCACTGTACTGCACTGCAGAAAAAGACGAAGTCGGAGCAGGAAGCAGTTATCTTTTACCATGGATGCCAACAGTCTAAGACCATTATACTGTGAAGTCCTTTTGAAAAATTAATAGTGTACTTGATACTTCACCTTTCCGGTGAATCTGAGAATTTCCATCTGTTAAAATAACTGCTTTCTCACATAAATTTTCATGGTCTACAGACCTGAGTTTATGTCATGGTTGTTGAAGGGGTAATTTGAAAGAGGCTGCCAGGAAAGTATCAAGCCCTTAAGGCATAATAAGCTCAGGGAAATTTGTTTGGATGGTGTAATGAATCCAACTTGTTAATTTAGCTCAGTTTGGTGCTTATTGCTGATAGTGGAGTGCTATGAAAATTAAAAGAAAAATTGGTCTAAGAGGTGCAGTACAATTAGAGGTGAAACATACAGTAAACTCCCCCAAGGTATTTATCCTCTAATCTTCTCTAATTTTAACTGCTTTTTCTAGGCTTATTTTCCTACCTGTTTTTTAATGTGTTCCAGGTCTCAACATTACCAAGTCCTTCTCTTTCTGTCTTTCCTTGAAGCCTCTGGAAAAGACTTTGATGATGTCATTAGGGATGTCACTTGGGTCATACTTCGAGTGACAGCTCGATAACCAGCCTTTATGAGGAAAAACATGGTATCAGAGTGTGAAAAGGAGGAGCCATGGGGCCAGACTCAGAGAGGCGTTTAAGCAGCAGGTCCTTATCCACCAGAGTTCACTGTTCTGACCCAGGTGGTCTTCCATGGGACTGATTTTATATGTGAAGTACAACCAGATTATCTGTCAATTCTGCACACATTTCTCAAGTCCCACATGGGTTTTCTCACAGTCCTTCTGAAGGGTGTTTTTGTGGAAACCCAAAAGTTGAGGTGTTTGACCACAGTGCTGGCAATGGGACCAAAAGTTATTACCGATTAGAGGACCCACGGCCCACCTCGTGGCCAAGGGACCACGTAACCTCTGCTTCCATAAGAACCCAGCTAAAAAGACAAAGTTTTTCACACCTCTGGATGTTTGCATGATAACATGCTACCAGGGTGGAAAAACACTCATCAGCATAAAACAAGTGGAGTTGTACTCCTTCACTTGTGGCATGTGGATAAAGCTGGGGTAAACTCAGGGTCAGCAGCAGCAGAAGTTGCTCTGCTCCAGCTCAACCATGGCTCTTCTGCTTGGCGCTGTGGATGACTGGCATCCCTGTGGCCGCAGTCACCTGGCACTATCTAGAGCAAACCCAGGAGGGTTCAAAGTCTCCACAGGGGCAAATGAGGCCTCAGCCACTACGTGGTTGAAATTTCACCGGCATAGTTGTTATTGCATGTTCTTTTTGTGAGAAAGGCTGTGTCTGTGTCTAAATAATGACACAATTCAAGCTGAATCAAATGAGAATAAATTGCCTTCTACTGCCAGATACATTCAGTGCAAAGACTTGGTATTAATCTGAGCCTGTGAAAGGTCTTGGTGTGGGAGAGCTGTCTAGCATTATGTAAAAGAGAATCTGATTTCCCAAATTACATACATGCATTGTAACCACCAAATCATCTTCCTGTAGTGCCCTATCTAAATCACTACAATTTCCAGCTTCTCTAACAACAGCCTTACAAACCACAGCTTCCTTCAGTATGCAGCTTTGACTCATCTCCAGGCCAGGATGAAAAAATAGTATGCGGTCTCGTGCATAAAAGGCATACATTATTCCCAGTCAACCTGAATTCTGACTTTTTCCCAATTTGCAAGTTTTGCTTTTGCAGTCTTCATAAAGTTCTCTTAATTCAGTTTTTGTGTGTTTACAGAGAAAACTCCAAGGATTTAATCAGAAATAAATAGAAGAAAGACAGCAGATCTCATCATGGGGTATTGTCATGTTCTTTTAACTTTTTTTTTGGTGATTTACACATAATTGATACGCAGTCCCCAATAGTTGTGATTTCTCCTGTAAAAAATATGTTATTCTATAAAACTCTGTATATTGTAAAGCTTTCTAGGCAGAAGTGACATCCTTCCTTAAGTAAGACCTTGATCTAGTTGGGATCTTGGAGCACAACATAACGTTAAGTCTAATAATTCTGCTATAGAAGAGTCCAAGAGCCTAAAGTCGGTGGGAGCTTCATCATTTGAAGCAGAATGAGCCCTCAAACAGAGGACATCTCTCTCCTCTTTCTCTCATTGTTTTTCTAGACCATAGTTTATGCTATGCTTTCGCCCGGTTCCTTGTAGCACAGCCGTCCTCCTTGGACCACAGCTTGTGCAGCCGATGCACACAGCAGTGTTACAGCCCTTTAACCCAGAGGCCTTTTAACAAACATGATCAGCCTTTCATTCAGCTAGAAAGTAATTGATAAGTGACATAAATTTAGTTATCTTTCACGTAAGTTCCTTTAAATTCTTATTTAAGATATTAATTAGATTGTTTTCAGCCTATGGTTTGTAATTACTTAATTCTCTCAGTTCCTTGAACTTGTTGCTCCTCAGACTTGCAGATACGGCGATCATTCAGAGTGAATAAAATTAACCTTGAAATAATCAGTAATGCACAAGGATAGTGCTTCAGCATGGTGCTTTTTCTTGTTATTTCTGTTCACTGAATATAAAAACAGGCAATGTTTTGCTCTCTCAGCTCATTCATTCAGATGTTTTTGTAAAACACTGACACTAGAAGCTGCCCTGCATTTATTCCATGTCTGATGTGCCCATTAGTTAAACACCTACTCTCCAGATAAATGGAATTCAGCTCCAAGCATGCAGACCCAATCCGCCAAGCCCATAACGACGTGTTCGCAAATCCATAAATCCTGGTGGTATGCTTTTACCAACACACAGCTAAAGAACAAGCTAAGCATTTAAACGCTGAGAAGAAAACCCATGATGAGACAAAAAAGTGACACTGAGAAATATAGCAGTACAAACCAGCGCTACACAGGTAATTGCTGTTTGGGTGTAGGTACCCCTTGGAAATGCATTTGCATGTATGGTGTATACATACTTACATACACATACATTTCTATAGATACAAGCTGGATCAACATAATTGATTTCCTTTAAATCTGGAATCCAAGTTGAAAAAAAGAACATCTAAGTTTGAATGAAATATATCCTTTAAATTTTGAACTTCATAAGATTAAAAATGACACTGAAGCAAATTACAAAGCAACCCATCACTTCTAAGACATACTGAAATCAATTGTTCAGGGTAGATTTTTAATGCATTTCCCTCCTCTTTTGATTCTCTGCTGCCTGCAAGTGTGTCAGCTGCAGGGTGCTGGCTCCCTAACGCTGAGGGTACTTTCCGGGTATGCCTCCTATACCGGCACAGCTCTGTGCTATGCTGAGCCAGCTACAGTCCAGCATACGTAAACACAGCCCAATACACACCAGGGAGATGCACATCAGGATCTTAAAGCAGCTTCACATGTAACTAACTGATTTTTAAAATCAGTGAATAGAGAGTGATTTGCGTAAGTGACAGGGTATATGTGATTCCTTTCAGTTCCCCAAACCCTACTTCATTACAAATCGTGTGCCTTAGTAAAATATGTAAATTTGATATACATCTTTGTAAAATGCCTGAATTGATTCATTACTTCATTTTATTTACATATTTAGATTCTTTTAGCTGGGTTGAGCTGTTCCTGGTACCTGCTGAATATTTATGCCTCTGTGTTGCACTAAGGTGGTGATTTGGAGACTAGCTGGCTACTTAAGGATTTCTGGGTATGGGTGGGCTCTGATTTACCCAGGGAGGGTAATGGAGTTACTGCCCCCATTTCAGAGCCCTCGTATGGCCTTCTAGCCCCAGTAGCCAAACGACAGTATATCTGTTCCCGAGTTACTGCAGGGCATAGACTGACATATTAATGCAAACTGGAATTGAGGATTATGCTAATATGTCAGACTGTGCACTGGTGTGGGGAAATAGGGCAGGGAGCTGGGAACTGCAGCCTCAGCTGCCATCTCAGCATGAACCGCAGAGCTCATGAGAGGGGCTATAATTCCCACCCTGAATGTGGAACTTTATTATTGTATAGGCTGACCTATTTATTCCTAATTTTTGCCTGCTCAGTTGCATCCACTTTGAAAGGGGCCTTCCCATAGTACCGAGCCCCTGTTGGACCAGGTTGCAAGGATTATTCTCCCTCCTATCTCAGAAGGAAGATACTCTGGTGTGCTCAAACGCACTGCTTGCTGGCCCTTCAGCCCAGCAGTGACCGCTTTCCTGTGTACCAGCTGTTGTAAACCCCAAATGATAACTTCTCTTATGTCTTGGTTTTCTTAGTAAAGCCTACACCTCTGTACTGGCCAAAGTGGTTTGAGTGCACAGTGCCAGCACATGGTTATGTTCCTCCAGCCTGCTACTGCCACTTCTATCACTGCGATGCTGCTGCTTCTAGTGCAACTGCCCCACCGCTCTCCGGGAGTCAAAGTGCCACCGGTTGACTGACAAACTCAGGTACTGCCTTGAGGGGGATGCAGCCTTCATCTGCAGGGTCAGGATGCTGACAGTCTTGGGAGCTGGTCAAACCAAGCCGCAGATCCTCCCTCTCACTGCATACCTCCATGCTGCTAGCCCCGCTGCATGGTTCCCTCTCTCCTGCCCTACAATGGTAGCCAACAGAGTGGTTCTGTTCCCCGCTCTTTTGCACCGTTATAGTTAGGCATTTTCCTTGGTTTCATCTGTTTTGCTTCATGTAGTATCCATGAAAGACCACCATACCTGTGTTCTCTGCCCCAATCCTCAAGTTTGTGAGCTGCTTCTGCTCTTATCCCAGCAAGTTCAGTCCCTCTTGCTATTTGGAGACTTGCTGCTTAATAGCCTTTCCTGTAATTATGTCTCCTCAAAATAAGTTATTAGGAAATCCTTAAGGTCTCCAGAGCTACAGTTCACCTACAGCATGCAAAAACTTACTCCTTGATCTGAAATGGTCTTTTTACCGGAAAAAGAAGTGGCATGAGAACTCAGCAGAACACAAGCTGAAGACCTGGAGAATAAGAGTTTTGGACTTGGAGAGTCATGCCAAGTAGCCAGGGCAAGCCTTCGGCTACCTCCCGCATGCAAGGTTTACCTCAGCTTCAAAACCGCCTCCATTGAAGACACCTTTTTATAGCCCTGCCCTTAGAGCTGTGCTGCGTCAGTTCAGAAAGTCTCAGCACAGACAGTCCCTGGCATAGACAGGGTGGACAGTGCAGGTGAGAGGCCAAAAATTAAACAGCACTCCTCGTTCTGAGCAGTGAGTTATGAAATACACATTCCTTGTGGGGCACTGGGAGTTGCTAAATGAGTTTCTGATAGTCTCCATAGCAATGGAAAAGCATACTAAGAGGAGAAACCACAGAGAAGATATATGCCAGAGATATGTCTCCTTGACAACAACCGAGGCATGGGACTGAGAGCACTGCCTGGAGAAGCTAAAGCTGGATCTTTGTGTCCTCCTCTTCTGAAGTGACTCAGGACGTCAGAAGGGGCTACTCTAAACAAAAGCAACGAGCACCAAGACAAGAATAAATGGAACCACTAACACTAGGAATGCAACTACCACTGATTTACATGAATTGGAAATATATGTCTGGGTATATCAGTTCCTTTGCCTACCTATATGAATTATGTATGATTTTTATATATTCACATGCTGCGAAGTCAAGTATTCAAAAATTATCAGGCTTACTATAGGCCATGCAGCTGTCTCCAGTCCTCCTGTTTCTTTGCCTTATGAGATATTCCTTAATAACACGATCAAGGGAGATTTTTCTTATAGGGCCCCTGCCTTGTTCAGCACACTAGGCAGATGATGCTTACTGAATTGGTGAGTCAATATTTTGTCTTTTCCTTGTTGTTCAATAGCTTGCCTCAGGCCTTCTTTATTTCGTGCTGTACAAACGTATTCACAAAGACAGAATAAATTCCCTCATGACAATTTCTGCAACAGTTATTATAGCAGCAAGGTTAAATGCTACCAAACTGGAATAATGCTAAAAATACTAGCAAAAAAATAAACTGCAACTACAAAGGCAAAAAAGCAGGAAGAAGCAAGCCAAAACTGTTCTACAGCTGTGCCGCTCACCAGCTTGCCTGCAGTGCTCCAGCAGCCAAATAATCCAGCTGTTACTTTTGCTCTCACTTCCCTTTCTGTTTACCCCGATTTCGGTAAGTTTTTCCAGCCTGGGAGTACCCGAAGGCCCCCCTCACATCCCCCTCGCTGAGCCCTCAGCCCCTCCAGGGAGAGATCGAGTTAGCTGTGTGCTCTGTAAAGGAACTACGATACTTGGGGGGGGGGGAGCAGGCTAAAAAAATATAATTAATAAGTAATACCAAAACAAACAGGGCATCATTCAACTTAGTGCCGGGTTCTCCCAGTGAACTTTGGCACTGAGAAAAGATACTGCTGTACAGACTTGGGATTATAATGTAAAAACAAATGTAGGGCCCTGGTTTATTTTTCAGTCAGGTGCTGAGTATTAAGCAAAGTCCATACCATGGTTTATCATGTCAACGGTGAAGATAAAGCACGGTATTTTCAGGCACGTAGAGTATCACAAAGCAGGAATTTCTGTCACTTTTGTATTAAATAAAAATCATAGCTGAGCCGGTTGAGATTTTATTGAAATTAAATCCTATTGTTTCCCCCATCTTGCTTATAATTAAAGGAAGTAATTGCTCTTTGATTGTTTAGGCGATTTAAAATTAATTCCATTGTTATACCCTACTTCAGTTATTAGCTGAAGGACGCAAATCTCCCAGGACAGTTGAATAGCTCCTGCCGTATTCCTCCTCCCTCCCTCACAGCTGACTCTTCCCTGCCTTGGAGTTTTCAATACTTCCTGGAAATCAGGAGGAATCTATGAATCTTCCTGCAGCAGTGTCAGCAAAGAGGGCTTTTACTGTTTGCTACCAGCAGTCAGCTTAAAAAGAAATAAAGAAAGAAAAAGAAGAAAAAGGGAAACCACAGTCAGAACCTGGGGCCCAGCACGCTCTAGTCTAGAAGTGACAGGTTCCCAAGACAGGAGGCTTGCTGAGGAGCCCTGCCTTCCTTCAGGTCAGCTGCTGCTGAATCCTGGCAGGTCATTCTGGACCACAGTTCGCCCCTGTAAGAGGGAAAGGGCCACCAAGGCACGAGGATGATTTCACTGAGAGCTGGGGCTCATCCTACAGATGTAATCACTGGTACAGTGTAAAGTACAATCACATTGACTTTGGGCTCATCCAACATGTCCTCTGCTAGTAGTCAACATTATTATTCCCTTTTATCTTTCTGAGCATATTTTTCATTTTCTGCACAAAAAAGTGGATTTGTTTTGTAGTTAGCCCAAAGCTGCACGTACTGCCCCTGCTCCGCAAGGAAGTTTTTCTTCCAGAGACCATGATGTCATCAGTGACTTGGACCTGGCTATTCTGGACACTGTGTGCAGACACTTGTGTGCCAAATGAAAAAGAACAATGGCAAAATATTTCACAGACTGCCAACAAGACAGACTGTCGTGCGAGGTGCCTGCTTGTGAGGCCAATTAAATACACAGCACTTGAAGAGAGCTTCAAAATGCGTTCACCATGAGAGCACAAACCCGGCAAATGAGCAAGTCCCAGAAAAGACAACACATCGAAAAAGTAAGGGAGATTTCCTTAATGCCTTTTATCCACGTGTGCAAAGCTGACAGTCTTCATAAGCCCTGGGACAGATCTTGTTCATGTTGTGTGAGTAATACCATTTGTGTTGTGGCAAGAAATTACTCCGTGTCTGCTTCGGTTTAACCTCGCAGCTCTCCATCTCGGGGCAACACAGCCGCCTCTGGAGCAGGGAGCAATAGCCTGAATACAGCTCAGCGGTTCTCCGTGGCAAACGCACAGAGGACACCTTCACCGTTCCAGGCTATGAGGGTTACTCAGGCCCTTCAGAGGTCAGATATTCTCCTTGAAGTTGGGGGAATCTATACATAAAGATCAATATGGCCCAGCCTGATACAGCAACAGGGGTTGTAAGTCAACTTGACTTCAGCTGAGCTACAGGTAAGCAGAACCAAGAGGATGTAGGTTGGGAACACTAATGTGAGCCCATAGAAACTGCCTTTTCTCCTCCCTTTCTTTTTCAGAGTTGTTTTTTCTTTAATTGAAACAGAAGATGTGCAAGGGGAACACTAAAGAAATAAACAATGAACTCGGCATACAAGAAAGTTTTCATGAATATCCCGACCTCCAGCTTTGTAAGGGATTGATATTCATTCTGTACCAGATGTGGCAAGTATGACAGTAGCATTAAATGCTACTCAGGATGTTACTAAACTATCAAATCAGAGAAGAAATTGGAATACGGTTGCTATGAATGCTGTTAGGCCACAGGCAGATCTCAGCCACGTGTGGAAAGATTTTCACTTATGATTAAGGACTGTGGTAAGAGAGCGAGCGAGCAAAGCTTTTCACTTAGCAGGGTGAAGGAATTGCACAGGATTTTTGGCCAAAGGAACACCCCACCCCTGGAAGTCAGCCTCTCCCCTATAGGGTCCCCTAACAGGGAATTTGTTCCCATACCTCTAACACAAGTACCTTGCTCTTCTGTATGACATCTCCACCAATTCCTTCAGTATACGTCAGGTTTGGTTTTTACTCTAAGCTGAAACAAAAACAGTGCTGCAGCAAAATGGCTACAATGCTGTATTTGAGCTCCCTAATACAGTCTTGGCTGCATTCATTTGAAACAGCAGCTGGATCCAAATTTTGCAAATTGTTCAGGTCTTTATAAAAAGCCAAGCTGTAAGCCTTGGCGCAGACATCTCTTGTCCAAAATGTGCAATTTCGAGTTTGAGGATGTGCCCTGTCACAGAAAGAGCACAAACTTGAATAGCTTCTGGTGAGGCGCTGAGAAATGTGAAATGAAAAACTGAGTTGGAAAGCAAATGAGCAGAAGCAAGTCAATAAAATGCCTGTCAAATACGGAAGCGGTTTTCAAACTGATGATAGCTGAAAGTAAAAAAATACATATTTTTTACAGTGGCAATCAGCAGAGTCCCTACCTGCCACAAAATCATTGCAGCAGTGGAATGGTCCCAGGGCTGAACCAGGGACTGGGGGGTTTCAGGTGATGACTTTTGACAGATGATGAGAATTTCTCCCTCTCCCCCAAGAAACCTGGACCAGCAGCGACACACGCCCCAAGGACTGCTCCTCATGCCGGAGGCTCTCAGCGCTGGCCAGCCTGGGGACCATACACCTATTGAACTCCACTGATTCAGCATCTCTGCCATGTGTTTGTCACCTTCCCTTACCCAATTCTAGCTTTCACTGTAGGTCATGGTCCTCTGTTCCCAGCTCACGACCCACAGCTGAGACTCAGGGTTTCGTGGATAGAGGTGGGACTGGTGTTATAACAAAGCCAGATGCCCCTGTCTCTGTTGGGGGTGGGCTTGCAGGGCAAAACTTTGGCTGCACTGAGAAAATTCAGGATTAATTCAGCAGAAAGAGATGTAGCAAACATGTTTAGGAAAGATCAAAAGAAAATGGCTGTGCTATTGTTTTATCTGTCTCTTTAAACTTTTCCTGACTTACTATGTTTCTGTGGGTTTAAAAGCCAAGTCCTCCTTTTTCACCTCCTAAAACACCTCCTCCGTACCTTTTGTGGGGTGGCAGGGATGAGAACTTCTGAAAGCTCCCTCTGATGGGAGGAGGAGAAGACAATGAAATAGTGTCGGAGCTCACCTGACTGCCTTCTGCTGGGCAGACTGTAAAATCACATCCCCTTATGCAACCTTTTTTTGTAAAGCACGATACCAATATCCTGCAATACGTGCATGTGATGAGGGAAGAGCAGGAAAGGACGGTGAAGACTTTAGCACCAGGTGTCTCCGAGGTGACACAGTTGGGGCACCCATGTCCCTGTGTCCACCCTGGCCAGGGCCACTGTAGTGCCGGTCTGTGCTGGCACACAAAACGGGGTGGCCAGTCTCGGAGAGGAAAAGGAAAAAAAAACCAGTGATGAAACCTTTAACCAACTTTTTTCGGTTCTGAAATGGAGTCGAGGCAAAGTCAGACCGTACCTCTGCTGTCATGGTCTCATGTCCCTGCCATCACCCTGGCGCACAGCGTGTTTGCCCCAACTCCTCCATCCAGACTGACTCCAGCTCGTGAGTTGAAGAAAGACCTGAACCCACCATTTTCCCCAATCCATCAGGAAAGTCAGCAGGCTGGAAGGGCACTGGAACACTCCACTCTGCCCACGCAGGGACAGTGCATCCCACTGCCCATCAGGCACACTGAGCCAAGAAGGTGTGAAATACGAATACTGGTGCTGGCAGGGCTTGGACAGGAGCAGAACAGTCCTGCACCCTCCCCTCTTCCTGCCCGCCCCACAGCCTGTGCGGACAGAGGGGGAGCACAGGGGACTTTCAAGGATTTCTATGTATCATGACCTGGACAGCAGATCCTAACTTCTCTCTTCTGAGAAGGGCTCATCACTTCCACCGCTCCTCGCCTTTCTCCTTTTCTTGTCTCCACATCTTCCCTCATCAGCTTTTCCTTACTCTCTCAACCTCCCTCTCATCCTTCACACAGCCTCAGCCACAGAAACCAAGACTTTCCCACCTTCTCTTTACTTAGACCTTTTCTACTTTGTGTTTTTCTCATCTCCCCTTCTTTCTTCTCACACCTCTCCTTTTCCTCTCTCACCCAGATATTGTGCCCTGGTTTTGTTCCCAGGCACCATTCATGACCCTATAGGTTACAGACATTAGGCAAATGCGTTTCTAGAAACACCTCCAGCCATTGAAAGCAACAAGTGGTCAACACCTGGGGAAAGCTTGCCACGGGCCAGCAGGGTCACCTGCTAGTTGCCACCTGCAGATACTCTTACAGACCGAGGTGGTGATCCCAAACCTGGATTTAGGTTTCTTTTGATGTCAGGAAGTCCAGATGAGGCTGTCACCCCCATCCCGCCCTGTGGCGCAGATCCCGGTACCTCTGCGGGGTGCTGGGGTCCCCGCGATCCCTCCTCCTGCCCGTGGCGGCTCCGCAGAAGCCAGCGTGAAGGGGCTCCGTTCTGCCATGCCTGTGCAATTCTTACTATCATCAGCAGATGGCCAAATATTACCACACATCCATAACATTTACATGAAAAAGGCCACATAATTTGGTAGAAAACGCCTTTCCTTGCCAGAAGCATTTATTTATAAAATGGCATATGTACATTTGGCATTTACCTTTCTATATGCAATATTACCAAATGTGTGACAAACGTTAACATTCATTTCCTTTCCCACTCTTGACATGCTTGCCAAAGTAAAGAGCATTAAACAAACAAGTAGTAGGAAAAGCTCTACCCTAAACCACCTAAATATTATTCCTTATTTCAAATCTATTTTACAATAAAGAAAAAAAACCCAAGGCCTAGACCTGGCTGCAGTGAAGCCAATGTTCGCAGCAGCTGGCAGCAGGTGGCAGAGTGAAGGCTCTGTCGCACAGAGCGAGAGGCAACGGGAATTTGAATGCAGAAAGTGTTTCATTAAAAACGTAAAGAGGCCCAGCGAGGGGCTGTTTTTGCAAATGCACGGTTTTATAGTTTTAGCTGTTTTGAAGAAAAGCACGCAAATCTGCTCTCACGCTGCCTCACGAGGGCAGAGGGGCTTTAACTTCACGCTTTAATGTTGCATAATGTCTGAAAATAATCAATATGGGCACAAGCGCTAACATGATTAATAGGAGCAAAAAGCCAAGGCATAACCTTTCCAGCATCACCTCGGGGCATGCCTGTGCAGACAGTTGGGCGCACACTGGGTTGATTCAACCAGGACACGTGCCAGACAGTGAAAATGAGCCAGCTGTAGCTGCAGAGGAATAGGAGCACTGACACAGCGGTACTCAACTCTCCGTCACCTTTTCGGGCCCATGGCAGAAACACGCACCCACATTTTGCTGCTTTGCCCAGGACTCCCAGGCCATTGCTGCTGTTGTCTGGCAGATCCACCTCTCCAGGGGCTGGTCAGGAAAAACAACTTAGTAACTGGCTCTGCATCCTTTACTGTACGTCAGTTAAAGAGGACAAAGGGAGAGGAAATAGCTCCATCACTCAAGCATGCTTTAAGAGAACGATTTTCCTGAAATGCTGAGTTTCCAGTAGCTCAGGAATTGCCATTTAATCTTTAAGTGATTAAAGATTACTCCAGGGCACCAATGGTAACCAGACCGAAATGCCTCCTCTGTTGTGCAGTACTGTATTTCACTTCTCCTCAAACTGTTTGAGCTCTGTGTCAGCTTGCCAGCTAGCTTGGTAGTAACACGGGCCACCAGAAAGGCTTTTGGTGTCACCATCACCTGCAGGAAATGCACGACTGCCCCATTCCCATACCTTACTTAATTCTTGGCTGACATTTATCAAGAGTGGCGGCCCGTACCTCTCAGTTACATGAAGGATGTAGGATGGCTTTCTAAAAAATCATGATCTGTGGACCAAGCTGGCAAAGAAGGCTGAATTCATACTTGATTTCTGCCTTTTACGCTAAATCAATAAGACTACAGGTATGCACGCAGGGCTTTCATACTGGGAGCCAGTGCTCCCACCTCTTATCCCTGCCCCCAGCCTAGGAGGGATATGGAGATACTCCAGATGAAATCCTGGGCATAAAACACAAAGCAGTATAACCTACCCTGGATTAAACAGGGAGTGATGTTCAGAGATCAGTTCCCTTAAGTAGGAATCTGATCCCTGGCCCTGGTTTGGATGCTGCGGGACTCCTCCTGGCAGCTTCTGACACGTGGCAGAAGCCCTCTCCTGCCAGCAGCATTCAGGCCCTGGTGCCTGACAGAGACCTTCTGTCTCACAGACAGCATCGCTCCTGAAATAGCATCTGTCCTTGCAATGACACGTCTCTCCCTGATAACTAGGCAGCGGGTTATCAAGGAGATACCAGACCTCTGTTCCCTCCCTCAGCTGCCCAGATCAAGCACCTTGCCACCCCAGGCAGCCCTCCCCACACACCCCCACTGCCTTCACCTTCCCGACACCACCTTTGCCTGTGCTCAGAGACCTATGGCTCTGCACCACCACTCTCCAGCTTGGATGCACTCCCAGACATACCCAGTCACATGCAATGAGGAGGTGCGAGTGCAGGAACAGGAGCTACAACATGTCCTTGAGGGTCTTGGGCAGACAGGACTAGGATGTGCCCCAGGAGGCACACACAGCCTGACCCTGATTTTTCAGTTTATCAGATTATGCCCAGTTTTCCACTTTGTGCAATCTCCAGTTTTGCTCCGTGTCCATGTGCAAGCTTTTGATCACTCTTGAGGAATATTATTTGCACTATCCTGGAATTTGAAAAGGATTAAAGGTGCTAATAAGGGCCTGCTGTCCCCAGCTGGGACCCTGCTAAGGAAGTTCTTGTTCCACAACAGCTCAAAAAAAGAGCGCCCTGATGGCCAGACCACAGTCAACGATGGCATTAAGGTGGTAGATGTCCCTTCCTGCCCATCCACAAGAGCCCCTGTCTTTGCCGCCCAATCTCCAAGACCTGTCTGTCCCTTTACGGAGGCTCCTTGGGGCAGGCACTTGGCTGAGCCTCACTGGCTGTCCCTCTGCACAGTGGCCATCCTGAAGAGGCACTGTCCACCACCACCACTGAGCAAGACCATCCCTGAAGAGAGGCTGAAGGACAACTTTGTTGTCTAAGTAACCTCTTGTAGTAACTCGTAGGAGGAGCTGCAATGCTCTGATGGTTGGAAGGCTGCAGTGGTCTCCATGTGCAGGCATCACTTTGCCAGCAACTGGGATGTGCTTAAAATTGTGCATCAGCTTGGGCTCCTGCCATTTTGGAAACCAGTCCCTAAAAGTCCTTTTTGTGTATTGTATTTGTACCTACAGCAACTCATTTCAGGATTTTCCAGCTTTAAAAGGAGCCTGTGAGGGCATGGAGACTTAAAAGAATTTTTTCTTCAGCTTAACGTATTTATAGAGTTATCTGTGGCTCAGCAATCTGATTTAATCAATTTGAGCAGACATAATTTAAGTACCAAACTTTTCAATTTGAGAAAATAACTCCCTTTGTCTTCTGAGAGCCCTATTATGACTGAGGGTATCACTGACTTTACAACAAATATAATTCCATTCTCAGACACCAGCAATCCTAGTAGGCAGTTTTAGAAACATGCAATTCTATATATGTCAGAGAAAACAGATCATCTGAAAGTAAAATGGCTCACCAAAGAATAAACAAAGCCTCTTGCCAATCTTTTGTGCACCTCATTTTCTTGGCTGCGGGTTGGTGACTTCCACCCACATACCACAGAGGCATATTTTGACCCCAAGCCCCTTTTTTGATGCCTGTTCCCAAACAAAGCAAACCCAGAGGGAAGGGGTCCGCTCTTCCAGAGGGGTGAGCCTGGGACAGGGGATGCAGGCAGCCCCCCGAGGCTGGTGGGGGTTGTGACCACTGCACACAGGGGAGATCTGTCCCTGGGGCAGAAAACCCCAGCCCCACGCACCCGAGAGCTGCTGGGTTTTCGGGCAGCAACCAGGTGGAAACTGCAAGGTAATCTCCGCACGTGTGCATTAATAACTGCCTGCTCCCATCCTAATCACGCCAGTCGTGAGGTGGCTGCTAAGCAACTAAACCCCAGCAAGGAGGCACTTTTGAGATAATGCTAAAAATAGTCCTCAGCAGGCGAGACGGAGCAAGCAGCTGTAGCAGGTGACGTCAAGTTTCTCACTGCTGCCCTCCCTGCTATTCCTCGGAGATGCCTTTGATGACCAGGCGAGTTCCTCTGGGCCTCCCCGGGGACCAGCATCGTGGCGGGGACCAGCACTGCTGGCAGTCCCCGACATGCTGCTTTGGTGCATCCAGCCCCAGCCTGTGCCCGAAGCTGGGCGCAGCCCCCCAGCAGCATCTCTGGCCAGCAGCCCTTTGGGGACGCTGCAGGGCATCGGGATGGTCTTACCCTGCGCTGCCTGTGCTGGAACCTCACCCGATAGGGGAAGGAGGTCCTGAGCAAATCTAGTGTTAAAAGGAGCAATTTGATTAAACTGACAAAATCACGCACACAACTGGAAATGACAAATAATATCTATGACTTTGATATAAATGAGAGGCAGAGCATGCACGTCCCTCTGTCTTTCCAGTCTGTTGCTCCGGGCAGTTGAAATCACTTTTGTAGGTGGACTGTACTGAACTCAGTTTGCATCTATCTTCACACAGGGACAGAAGATAAAATAAGCCAAAACACAGGAAAAGGTGCACATATCCTTTATGCAGCAGCATTTGAATTTCTGGGTCCAGAAGAGAGAGAAGTGGCAGGAGAGTGCCTTGTTTGGCCCCCAACACGTCACCCTCCTCTCAAGGGCAGAGCTGGCCCAGGCACAGCCTCTCCCCACCGGCTCAGTCCTGCCCGAATTGGGCCACTACACCTTTTTTTTGGGGGAGGCGTAGTGCAAACCACACCAGAGAACTGATCCAGTGCAAGAATCACCTGCCTTCTGTGCTGGTTTCTTCCATTTTACGGTTCTTGAACGATGGCTGAAGGAAGCACAGCAGCCACCTGCAACCACCTCTCAGGCATTTCTTTTGGCAGCAAGAAATTTCTTGAGCACCCTCTTCCTCCGTGAGCAGCAGCCCCTCTCCACTCCCCTCAACCACATCAGGGAAATTATCAGGCCCCCTTTCCCCAGGGTCTGTTCATGCAGAGCCCTGTGCCAGCCACCCCGGGTTCCGACAGGGCTGGGGTGTGATGGAGGGTGCCTGCTCCCCGCAAGAGCTGTGGGCAGGGAAGGGTGTGTTAGTCACAGGCATTGAGCAACAGCCTCCTCCACCTCCTTGCAACACCAACCGCAGGAACAGGAAAGTCCGGGCAGGTGCCACCCCACATTTAAGGATGAATGTTGCTTTAAATAATGCATCTGAGAGATGTGTTTTAGTCCTCAAAATACCACTTTCTTTTAAAAGAGTGGCCCAAGATCACAGGGAACCGATAAGCAAAGCTGCTTGAGTACAGAACAGCATTAGACCTCGCCCTGTTCAGACCAGTGGAGGCAGAGGAGCGCCCCAGCAATCAGCAGGGCCCTGTGCCCCCCACATAAGAACACCTGCAGGGACCAGGACAAGCTTAACCGGGGCAAACACCTTTACTATGGTTTCTCCTGCCTCACCTCTTCTGGTAGAAAAGCATAAAGCCCTTGGTACCAGGCTTGCAAACCTCTGCACCAGATCTCGCAGCGCTTCCCTTGGAGGTACCTGTAATGGTGCTTCCCCTTCTCCCTGCCCTCCTCCCCTTACGCTGCTGTTAATGACCCTGGGGGTGCAGGTCTCACGGCAGGTGATGTATTTCCACCTGCAGCCCACACACATGATGTGAATCGGCTCCTTTGGTTACCCAAAATAAGCCCCAGGAGAAGGGAGTGAGGCCTGAAGAGCAGCGTGTGGCTCCCAGCCTCTCCCAGCCACCACCGACCTGCTCGCTTTTTCCAGGACTTTCCTTCCTGCACACGAAAACATACTCAAATGGAGAAAGAGGAGAGCTAGAAACCAAAGTTTCAAGTTCACTGCAGAGGAAATGGCCTCTCTGCAGCTGGGGAGAGGGCCATAAATTTCCCGGTGAGCATAAGCAGGGACATGGGTGCACATATATCTTCCAAATACCAATGTCATTTTCAGTGGGAGTAAAAACTAATTGATCTTTAACATGCAGCACTTAATTTCAATGCCTTTTGTACATCAACACTACCAGTGAAACAAACACCAGCTTTTACTAAGATGAGTATGTGTCAACATATTGATGACTCACACACCCAGTTGCAAAGGGAGACTCTGAATTACTCAGAAGGATTCTGCTTCAGCACTTTTTATCCAGCAATGATAGAAATATCCCAGCTGGAAATCCTGGTGTGTCCTGGGTCTTTCTTGCTCTTGCCCTGAAACTGAGGTCTCAGCGCACTTGGAAAGAGATTTCCAAGTGAGAAATACTGTACCTGTCAGCTGCGCACGTGCGGCATTGAAAACGTCAAGGCAGCAGCTGCCACTAAACCTTTCTACAAACCCAAATGGAGATGGTTCAGCCAAAATAGGATGCCTGTAAACGTTTTACAGCAGGCTTTTCATTACCCTTCCCAGTCCATCCCTGCCGCTGAAGCATGCTGATGATGTGACAGTGTGACGAGCACTGGGAAAGCAGACCTGCCTGGGGCCCACGGATGCCCAGCCTGTGGCTGCAGACTGCCACAGCTCCACGTAGGCTTGCTGCTCCTCTTTACAACTTACTTTGACTGAATTATCATTAAAAAGCTGAGGGTTTGATACCTCACAGCTGTGAAATATAAAGAAAGACCTTTAGAGATATCTTGCACCATAAATGTACTTGCCTGTGCTGGTCTATATCTAGGTGATAAATGAAGCCCAAGACACTTGAAAGAGCTTCTTAATCTTTGAAAAGCAAACCAAAGCCAATAATCCTTTGTAGTTTTATTATACCATCCATCCAATTTCTTTTGCTCTGCTTCCAAAAGCATTTGTGGCAGATGGGCAGTCTCCTGTTTCCAGCCTGGTGGGGTTTGCTGGTGGGGTTCGTTGCACAGCTCCGCAGGCAGAGGCACCAGCACCGCTGAGAAGGAGTGGGCTGAGGAGGGGGAACCAGCTTCAGCTGCCCTGGAAAAAAAAGGGATGTGGAGGGACAGCCTCAGATTCAGCGAGAGGTGCCTGGACCCTTGACGCATCTCCCTTCCCAAGTGCGGTCACCTGCTGCTGCAAAGACTCTCCCAGGCACCACAGCCAGCAACAGAGTTGAGTTACTCCTGTAGGAGCATGAATGCTCTTTTCCAAGAGGTATTACAGTGTCCCAAGCCATCTCTGAACTGTCTGAGCACCAGTAACTCTCAGCAAAACCTTCAGCAGCTCTGGATTTTCTGGTTTCTGTTCCAAACCACCTTTTCCTGCCATGGCCCTGACTCATCCCAGGCAGCCAAAGGGCTGCTTCTGGTCTACTCTCCTATCACTGTTTCAAGGAATACAGGAAGAGATTTGAGCTCTCCACTCGTGGGATGTTTAAAAAAAAAAAGGCTCAAGGGAGCAGTGAGTTGGCCATATCCAGGCTTTTTCCTGCATCCTTTGGACCAGGACATTTTGACCCTTCAACCATTGGGGCATGTTCAGGTCCTCAGTGGGTGAAAGGGCAGGGAATACTCCTGGGACTGGTGCTCGGTGTGTTTGCTAATAAAAGGCATTAGGAGGCAACTGAATGTGAAATTGCAGTTGAAAAGGGCAAGTCTGAGCATGTTCAGGAGCTGCAGCTCAAGTCAGCTGGGACCTCTGCATCCCTACTGAGTTATCCCCACCGCACTGGCCTCAGACCTCACCAGGTCTGCAAGCTTTCTTCCTCAAGGCCATTTCTGACAAAAGGTCAGATCTAAACCAGAAAATTCAGGTTGGCCTTAAACTTCTACTAGATATGGCCCCACAGGCCATCTCTCATCCCCTGGGAAATCTCCTTGCAGAGCTTTGGCAACTCTTGCAAGTCCCAGGCATCCACCCCAGCCCACAGCCATCCACAGCCCTCTGCAGACCCAAACCCATCCGATGAAGAAGACCTACCACCATCCCACCCTTACAGCAAAGTGGGAGGATG
Source organism: Fregata magnificens (assembly GCA_013389945.1). Taxonomy (NCBI): domain Eukaryota; kingdom Metazoa; phylum Chordata; class Aves; order Suliformes; family Fregatidae; genus Fregata; species Fregata magnificens. The sequence continues at coordinate 213,185 of WAAD01013166.1, read as the reverse complement.
CTACAAAACCAAGAGCCTGTTGCTGTGCTTTATTTCCTCCCTAGGCTGCACCATAAAGCCCCTTCAATAATGTTTTTATGGCTTCATCAATCTTATTTAAACTTCAGTACAAATAAATTGCAGCACATTCACAGTCCCATCACAGCGTTCTGACTCACCCAGTCCCAGCAGACATCATATATTAAATTAATTTTGGAACGTATTCCAAAGAAATTGTTTCAGCTTCTTCAGCTAAGAATTCCCATGCTGTATGTTAGGGCAAAGCAATGCAGGATATCTGATAGAAGGATTTTAATTAGCTGGTGATTAGCCTCATTAGGATGCAGCTCATGAATAATGTAAGTCATCCCCTAGTCCCCTCTCCCTTGGCTCAGTGGAGGTGGGGGAGATAACTCTTACACTGATGGGGAAAAAATGCAGCATTGATCCTGGATTTCCTTCTCCTGCCCAGGACATGAATCCCCCGTCAGATGCAAGGATGAATTCTGCGTTTCATTCCACCCAGGGTATCTCTAATAAATTAAATGAACTTCAGATTTACTCCGGTATCACTCAGAGGAGGGTTAAGCCCACAGACTAAAATGTTTACCAACTAGGTGGGAAAAAAATGCCTTTTCCAGCTATTAGTTTCTGCCCCATCCGGTGCACACAGCTTCGGTTACTCACATGGGAAGCATACAAGACTGAGGAAGTTAGGTCTTGGGGTAACCAGGGCACCTGCTTAATGCAAAAGTTTCTGTACTGCTGGCTCAGACCGACGTTTTTTATTAAAAACATTCAGACTTTTATTTTCCACTAGCTCTGGCCCTTGTGGACCACTGCCCCCCTGTAGCAGGCTGAAAGCTCCCATTCACTCTGGGCTGGTCTTTTGGCCCCATCCTTGAGATGTAATTCAGGGTCCTGTGGGATGCAACCCCCTCAAACAAACAAAAAAACCCAAAACCCAACGTTTTGTCCTGTTTTGCTTTGCTGCAGCAGCAAGTGAGGCTGTGTGCAGCATCACCCCAGAGACCGGGTGGGTGGGAGCCCACCTTCCCGCAGAGCCAGGGGGAGTAATGAGCTGCAGCCTTCTGCAGCACCGCAACAGCGCACAGAGATACCAAAGTGCCAAATATGCTTCCAAATAGCAAAAAAAAAAAAGTGTGCTTAAACTGAATTACTATTTGACTTACTGGCTGACAAGATAATTAGTTGTCCCACACAGCTAATTAGCAAATTCCTGAGGCTGTAGTAACCATCAGACCAAAAGCATACCAAACTCCTTGCTAATTCAGCCTCGCTCCTTGTCTCCTCTGCCTCCTCTTATTATGAATCCTTATATCCTTGAGAAATGCTTGTGTGGGAGTAGGAAACACTTTCCTATTTAACTGCCTGTGTTCTGGAGTGGTTTCCAATCAGTGGATATCAGCATCAGCTTTGGATGCAGAAATCCGGTTAATCTAATCTGCCTGGATGGTTGATTAATATCTGTGAGGCTGGTGTTCAAGGGAGAATGCCTTCAGAGACCGGCTGGGCTGACAGCATTAATAGTGATGATTATGCAGGCTCATGCTTTCCCCGTCCCATCGCTTTCTGTGCGGGGAGCCACCTGGGCAGCGGAGAAGGTTGTCTTCTCCCCAGAGCCTGAGCGGAGCAGCTGGGGCTTTTGCAGGGCAAAGCCCAGGCTGTGCCGAAGCAGCAGCTTTCAGCTCTGCTCCTTCAAAGTCAACTGCATTTCCATTCCCAAGCAAGAGGCAGAGAGGAGCTGTAGCAACGAGGACTTCTGAGGCAAAAGGGCATCTCTATTGACCTTGAAAAGCTACTGAAATACTTCCCCCTGTAGCAAACTGAACTATATCCTCCCAGGTCCTGCCAGCATGTTTCATCATTTGCTATTTTTGCTGGTGCTGTGGGCATGTACCTGCACCCACAAGGGCTGTCAGTCGGCTCCAGCCCCAGGTTGGCCTTTTGCTAAGCTATGCTGGTCAATCCTGGCAGATGACTACAAGTACTGAGGCTTTCCTTCTCAATCACGTCAGGCTGCTCAGCAAAAGCTGCTCGGCAACATCCACATCCTGCAGTTTTCCTAGAGAAACTGAGGTATTCCCCAGTCCCCAGCAGTGTGCACGTCTGGTCCTAGAGGAGAGGGGCTTGCACGGCCCGTGCAGCCCTGGCACTGCCCCAGGATGCCTGCTCTGCCCTGCTGAGCACTGTGCTGGCCCTCCTGAAGCCACCAGCCAGGAGGTGTTGGGGTGGGCAGTGGTGGATTTGTCAGGCGAGGTGCTGAGCAGTGCCTCCTACCCGCAGGGCCATGGGGAGCCCCAGACACTGATCCCCACCCTGCCTTTCCATGTGGGGAAAGAGTCGGACCCCACCAACCTTGCACCAGCTCTGTGCAAGTGGGTGCGTGCGGGGAGCCCCACTCATGGGTCTGGGGACATGCCCTGGAGGTATCTTGAATTCATACTGGGCCAGGACACCAAGGTGCCAAACTCCCCTTTCCCCACCCAACGTCGTGGTCTCCATGAGACAGGCAATCAGCTGCATGGACCAAAAGAGTGCTGCAGCATGGCCCAGCTGGCCCTGGCTCCCCTTCGCTTTATTCCTTGCTGAGATGGGGTAGGGTAGGGGAAACACTGGGCTTGCATCCGCAGGGATGCTCTGGCAGCAGCTGTGGTGGCATAGGGATGGCCAAAGGGCAAGTGGGGGAGAAGGAGGCTAAAACCAGACCTTTGCTTGTCTACCTCTTGCAGAGTTCCCGTATCACTATCACAACGGTACCACGACACTCAGACCCTTGAGGGGCTGCGTCTGTGGGATTTGCCACGCAGGAGCACTGGGCTGCCTGTCTTACGGCTCCTCTTCCCCAGTGCCCACTGGGATGGACTCTGCCCAATGTTTCGCAGTCTCCCATCCCAGCATGGGAGCACAGTACCGCTTCTTTTGGTACTGAAAATAAAACGTAGGGTCTCTGGCTCCTGAAACCACATTTCCCTTGACCGATCATTGTTTTGATGCTGAGGGTGGCCGTGATCAGCGTCCCGCTCCTGCCAGCAGCAGAGGAAAGCAGCGGGTTTCGGCAGCCTGTGCTATGAACCGCTGCGAACACCATGGCAGCTGATACCGTCTGCCGTGATGACTCACTGCTGTTGATTTGGGCAGAGGCAAGAAAAACAGCCTGAAATGCACCAGTTCAACATTCATATTCTCAGCGAGGGCTATTAGCTCAGAGCAGGTCCCCGTCCCCCCACCCTCTCACCTTCTTTCAGTGCAGCATCACTGAAATTTATTTTTCTATATTGGAAAAGTGATATATTGACAGCCTTAGATTTGGGAAAGCAGCTTATGTCACTGCCAGAGATGTCACATTCAAATGGATCACATCTGCATCAATAAAATACCTGACACAGTCTGACCCTCCCATCTCCCCAGGCAATTTTTCTTTCTTTTTTCAAGGCTGCTCAAATATTGGCTTTATCGCCACGGGAAGGATAGGAGTGACCTATAGAGCAAATGCTCGTGATAGCTTTTCAGAGCTATTTTCCCCAGGGCTGTTCTCCCAAAAGCATTCACCCCAAAAGAGATGTTTAAATCAGGATGAGCCCCTGGGGAGGTATGTCAGCCCGGCACCACACAGCTGCAGCCAAACCATTGAGCAGGACCACGGCTGCGACGGAGCCGAACCGAGTGCCAACGGCCGGGGAAGGGATCACACAGCACAAAGCAACCTCAGTGGGGTTCAAAACATGCCACTGCAGTGTGGGTGGCAGCTCGGCTTCAGCCTAGCGTGGGAAGTGAGCCATCAGGTCGCATTTCCTATGTCCAGCCGTGGCAACCACGAGTATTCACTTCTATCTTTCCAATAATTTCCATTCTTTTCCTTTTCAAAGGCAAAGGACCACAGATGAGCTGTTTGGACCCACACAAATGAAAAAGAAAGGCTGCTGTACTGACAAATAACTTCTACAGCTGATGGTGCCCTGGAGCTGTTAAAGCATAACCCAGTTTCTTTGAGAGAAATCACACTGCTGGATTTTGTGGGGATGGAGGCATGGATGGATGGATGGATGGATGGACGGATGGATGGGTGGAGTCATGCTTAGCTCTGGATGGTGCTCACCAGAGAGGGACCAGATATCCTATTTTCTAAAGTTCATTTCTGAAACCTGTTGTGCTTAGTGGTACTATTTACCATTCAGTCCTGGGCAACACACACACAGTAACCACTGTACAGTGCACACTTGTTTGCTGATTGTAAACTCCATTTTTAAACCCAGGAAAGTGATAATTATGTGGTTCCAGATATTGCAGTGTGCCACTGAAACAAATAGATAAGCCTGAGACTTTCCATCACTCAATAATTGATTCTCAAATTTACAGAAAATCTCTATCTATGTTGGGTTGAAACACTAAAAACAGATACTTGATCAAGCGTTTTGTTTGGAAGAGAGGGATGCTGGTGTCCCGCAACACAGTATGCTTGCTTGGATGCTCGGCTTGGGCTGTCAGGAGCCACCACGGTGTCCTGTTGGCCAGCGCTGAGCAAAAGTCAGGGCTCTCCCCTTACACCCAGGGTCACTTCACACAGTAACAGGAATAATACATGGTAATGGGAATAATGGTAAAAATACACAGAACAAAATGAAGTAGTGCACAAGCAACATTTTCCCAGCCAATGCAAGTTGCCATAGGACCCCTCTATAACTCCTCTATACCTCTCCTGATTTGCATAGCCGAAAGATGGCAGCACTCTCTCACACATGTGCCGCTCCAAAAGCTCCCTCTCTCCCTACAAATACATACAACCGTGTATAACTAATCCAGTCGCGATGCACATCGGAGGGACGTTTTCGTGTCTCATCTGCTGTAGCACACAGCCAGAATAACAGCCATGGGGCTGCAGTGGCGGCCACGCAGGCTGTGAGCATGCAGGGCAGGGACGATGCTGCTGCCTGCCTACGGAACCGGCCTTGCCCTGCCAAGCATTGCCACCCATGGAAGAAATGGCAGCAATCACTTCACGCACGCCTGATCATCCCCATCAGCACTGCGCGGATGCTGGGCTGTCCATCCAGGCGCTTGCTAGGTGTCAGTGAAAGGACTTCTTCATCTTCGAGTGTGGTTTGGGGGAGAAAAAAAAAAAAGTTAATAGCATCCTTTGCCAAATTTTGCATCTGGAATGACTATTCCTTCCCCTGCCACCCCACACGGTGCAGCTCTCAGCTGCCCCCCGTGCACACCCTCTTCTAGTTCAAGTGCACTAGAAGAGCTCGAGCAGAGAAACTCAGAGAAAACATTCAGTCTTGATTTTTGCCTTTCCCAAGATGATAAATCCACCATGCGATTCCATCCATTTGCTTTATTTTTCCTACCCTGCACCTATTTCTTGTCCGACTTTGCTGAGCTCGTTTGTGTGCACGCCCAGGAGCCTGCCGTGCATTGACCCGCCAGCCCCTGCGAAGGCTCAGTTCCCGTGGGATCCTGCCAGGCTGTTGCCACTACCTGGGGTTGCAGCCATCCCTCCGTCGTTCCTGGCACTGAGGTTTGCTTTCAGTAAGTCTGGTGCAAAGATTTGCTTTAGAATCCCTATGAAAATGGAAGGAACTAAGAGGGATGGAGACCTGCAGGGAAATTCAGATTTGCAGAGCAGATCATGGCATTTGCACATGGGGAAAAGCTGGAGGTGACAATCTCTCCGCACCATGGGTGACATGGGTGTCTGCACCCAGAGGAAGCCGCTTTGTATCAAGAAGCCCATCGGCAACGGGGCGTAATGGCGCAACAGGAGCTGTGCTGCATTAGGATAATCACATCTTCGGTCCATTAAGGTTGAAGTCAGGGCTGAGCATTTCCAGCCCCCCAGGGGCCCATCCAAGATATGGAGAGCCCGCGGAGGGGAAGCTACCCCAGCTCCACAAGTCAAATTGTGCCAAATTAAGGAGAAAAAGCTTCATTTCTCTGGACATGACAAGCCCAACATGCAATGCCGCATCCAGGGCAGGTGGAAACGGCAGAGGGGGGAAATGTTGCTCTGCTCTAACAGGGGCCGCCACTGCAGCCTTGTGCCCAGCTCCCTGCTGAGTTTCTCCTTCCCACGGCACCCTGGCCGGTGTTTGCCATGCCGTCATAGCAGCCAGGGGGGCTCCAACCTGACCTGCCCCATACACTTCCAGCCAAATCCCTTGTGTACACCCCGCTTCCCAACCACAACCTTGCCCCAATTCCCAGTGTTTTGGTTAAAACATTACTTGGATTTTAACTTAAGGGGCATAAACCCCCTTCCAGGACGCTTCTGGGACGCCCATCTTTGGGGACTCCTGGCCTGAAGAGATGCTCTCCCAGGAGCCGCACAGAGGGGCAGCGGCCTCGGTCACTGTTTTTGGAGAGGGACAGACCCTTTATCCCCGCTCAGTGTTGACCGTGACCGCAGGCAGATTTAGTGTGAAACATAAGTGTGACCTGAGCCCTCTCGGCTTAACGCTGTCACATCAGAAGTAGCAACAGTGAAAGGTGTCACTCTGAGAGCTGGGGAGGGAAAATAATTTCTAATTGTGACAAATTTTTACAAAGAAGAGCCTCTGAGGCGAGCCATGTCTGCTTGGGTGGTAGCACCAACCACCATTGGGTTTCGGCAGGATCCACAGCTCCACTCCATCACCTTGGGGAGCCTCTGGCTCAGGCTTCCGCAGCAGACAGCCGACTGCCACCAATATAGGAAATTTGGGCAGAGAATTAGGGACAGAATTAATTAGTGACAGCATTCATTACAAGCAGCAAGGTGGCCTCACCAGCAAATACCACCATGCCACAGCCTCCTCGCCTGTCATGGGAGGGGAGCCCCGAGCTGGCAGCACCTTCCCACAGGGCACTCACCTCCTCCAGCAGCCCGCGGGAGCCAACTTCAACAGGAAATGTTTCCTCGGGGCTCTTTGCTTAAAGAAAATGCATTAAATGTTTTCCTTAGCATGGAAAACTTACCATGTGCCGGCTGCTCATTAAGCCGGACTACTTTCTGTCCTCTGCTCCGCGACGGCATTACTGCTCTAGCTGCCACTCTGCAGCACAAGTACCCAGAGCAAGGCATGCTAAAAGCCCAGATCCAGGCTTTACAAAACAAGGAATCTGGGATTTGGACCAACAGTAAATAACAACTGACAGAAAACATACTGAGCATGCTTGGTTTAGTGTTTTCTCCTCGATTTACCACAGATGCAATGAGTTTCCATTACAGTGCTCCCGGGCCGCAGAGGCAGACGCCCTGTCTACAGCTCCCATGCAGTTACATCGTTTCTGCTCTCTCTTTTTTGGTATTTTCTGTGCTGCCCAAGCACAGCCCAGGGGCCAGCGTCTGTGCACCGTCCCTGCAGGTGCTGCTGTCCCCCTCAGGGCGAGCAGAGCCGATGCTCCCCTTTCAGGTTGCCCAGACAGAGCCCGCAGGGATGCATAGCTGGGTCATCCCTGTGCCAGCTGGGCAAGACTCACCAGGGTAACCTTGGGGTAACCCTGGTGTAACCCCCATGCAACGCAGAGGACCCACCAGCCTGGGAAGAAAGACATCTCCAGCAGTGGGGCAGCCTCTGGGACACCTGGAAGCTGCTTTTGGCAGTTTGTGAAATATCTCAGCCCCACTGATGTTTGGACTTCCTTAAAAGTCTCTGTACTGGTCCAGCATTGGCAGGAGAGACAAGGATGCAGCAGGCACTGCCTTACCCTCTGCAAAGCCAAGGAGAGCCTGGCGCTTCCACCCAGGCCGAACTTGGCCCGCAGCCCCAGCATGACCTCAGCAGCATTGCTAGGGGACAAGCAGCAACAAACATTACAGCGACCTGCCCTGGAAATAGGATCTTTATCATCTCTCTTGCAAAATGCAGAGCATAACGTCTCCCAGATTTGCTTACACTGGCAGGCATTTCATTTGGTTTCTGGTGGTACTCGAGGATGCCTTGTCTGGGTTAATGGAAAAAGCAAACACCCAGAGCCGTTTGGAAATTACACGTTCAATATGAGCATAATAGAAAAACAAGAGCGCAATATTGTTTGCGTATTTGCAGATGTGCTGCAAGGAGCAGTGTGAGCATTATTGCAGTACCCGTCCGTAACTCGTCCTCCGGGCTCCTCCGATGCCTACCTTGTGCTGAAGTGTTCAAACAAAGCAGAGAGCTGAGCTGCTTTCCTAGGAAAAAGGACCAACAGATCTAATCTCCGCAGGATGTTTATAAGCAATGGTAACTGCCTCCCTCGGATCACAGAGCAGCGTTGCTGCAACCACAGGCATCGAGCAGTGTTTCAGGCTTTGCAGAGCAGCTCTCCGCAGGGAGGCGAGCGGCACTGGGCAAACCAGCCATCACAGGAGCCACCACGTCCTCCCCAGGATACCCCACACTTCACCCTGGCTGATGAGCACCATGCCCTGGGCATGAGGACACCACGGGTAACTACGGGCTCCCTGGGAACTAGGCTTCCTGGGGAGAAAGAAAGCCCAAGCAGGAAAAATTGTTATCCATGATGGCAATCAATAACCTTCAAGAAAAGGCAGAGGCCAGTGGCTGTCATGGCTTAATAACAGTGATTTTAGGCTTTGTTTTTAAACTGCTTATTTAGTATCACAGAAGGCATTTTATGATGAAAATAGGAATCTTTCTCAGCCTGGCATATGGGAACTGTGCTGTTTTACACCCTGGGCATTGCCAGGGAAGTCAGTGAAGGGGCAAGAAGTAAATCAGTGCAGAATTTGGCTCCATGAAAAATCTGTCATTAGCAGAGAACCCAGTTCCCCAAATCAGCTAGCAGGGACAAACCATTTAACTAAATTAAATCACTGCAGGGGCAATTCAGAGAACTAGAGAGGAAACTGCTTTTGTTCTTCAATCACCAATTCCACACTGACAATTGTACTGCATCCTTCTGGGCTTGCTTGCTGGTACTCCCTGTCTCACAGGGATTTTTCACTTCGATTTTTCATGCAGAATGATCAATTCTTTTCTTTTTGCATGTACTTACCTCTCTCTTCTGAAAAGATCCTGGTCAGGTGTTATTTTTAGGTTTGTTTTCCTCATCCCTGCTCTGTTGCAGCTCCTGGTTTTTTTGTACCTCTGGCTGCAATTTCTCACCTGGGGCAGCTTATCCAAAGCTCTCCTATTTGTTTTACTCCAGCCAGAAAACTAGTCCCTCACCAGCAACTTGTATGAAAGGAAGAAAATGCTCATAAATGGTGAGCCATTACCGTTCCTACCACTCGGGAAGTCCTTGCTGTAAATCAGCTTTCCACACCCTCACTGCCAAGCCAGCGCTGCGCAGGCTGGCAAGTGCAGGGCAGGTACCTGCCACAGCCCTGCCCGTATCTCCTCTTCGTAGCGTCCAGATATAGCGTCTTATCTTATCTTGGAGCCTTCGCTTAGCAAAAAGATGCCACTGGGCCAAGCTCAGATCACATAACAATCTGGATGATAGCAAAGGAATTGGAAAGTAAATCAGCCCTATCTTTTTTCCTGGCCCTGTAGGGCTGGTTGGAGTCAATAATAGGAAAAAACCAACCAACCCACCCTTTACTTTAAAAAAAAGAACAAAACAAAACAAAAAACCCACAAAAAAAACAGAACAAACAAAAAGAAACACATCAAGTTTGGTCTGAAATTCAGGGTCAGCTTTAGCATTAACTTCTACTCTCGGTTTCTCAGACCCACGGAGACCAGGGAGGGGAAGCAGATTTCATCAAAACTGCCATAATCCACATAGCCCTGAATTAGAACATTTCAGAGTCAGTTTTGCATCAAAAGGCTTGGCGAAGTTCTGAAAGCTGAAGCTTGTATAGAGGCAAACCTGCCGCCCAAGTGGAATTTTTCTCTCCCAAACTATGAAAACCCATGAAGTAGGGGCAGTAGCTGGATTTCCACCCAGATGAGGGACACCCCCAGCCCCGCAGTCCAGCTCAAACCCCAGGAAAGCCCATGAGATTTTGACTGCCATTGGGCCAGACCTTGTGCAGGACCAGGGATGCTCTAAGTCCGACCCCGCTCTTTCGGGGTTACCTTCCCAGCCTGACTCCAACCCCACAGCACCGGTCCGACCGCCACATCATCACCCTAAATGGTTGTATATTATTGACGACGACAAGATCCAAGCTGGAGACGGCCTCATTTCAGCAGTGGGAGCCGTGATTCATCCCCTACGGCCTATAGCTCGTGCAACATATGGCAATGCTTTTTTAGAAATCCGGGATGGAGAGACGAAGAGACAGCATGCGCCAAACCAGGGAGCGTGGCAAGACACTCGTCTGGTAACAAAGTCGGCACGTGGCTGCAGATCAGCTCCTGCATCCCTCTGTGCCTGGAGGAGACACGTGGACCCCAGGAAAGCCACCACGGCTGCTCTCCATCCCAGCATCCCACCTTCCTGCTGTCTCATTCGTGTGATCTGCACTACTACCGCTCAGTCCGTTTGATTTTTTTAATGGTGAATCCAAGCCAGAAGATACCCACAGCAAACTGTCTGTCTTTTGGAAAATTAGAAGAGATCAGATTCCACCTTACAAAAAGTAGTTGGGTAGCTCCTTCTGCTGAGAAGCTGACAGGCAGATTTAGCCCAAACTACAGACATATTTTAGTTTCAACCACACAAATGTAAGTCTAGAAGCAATTCCATTGTCATTAACAGTGTTGTTCTGGGTTCATTCCAGCATGCTAGAAATGAGAACCTGGCCCAGGACACAGGCAGGGACAGACGAATTAGCAATATATATTTGTGCCTCCCTTTTCCTCTTTTTTTGAAGCAACTCAAGAACAACCTTCCCTTGTTACACATCTTAGCGGCTTCTTCTGGGGACCGCGTTTGCAACACACATGGCTCCGGGTCACCACCGCCACTGCAGCACCCAGCGAAGCTCCAGTGCAACACCAACAGAAGCCCATCAGGCTGGAGCAGATCCCATTTAAATGGAACCATCCTGGATTTGGGACTAAATCATTTAAAGAAAATCACAAAAAGTGTCCAGGAGTACAAATGTTCAATAAGTCATCAGTGACAGCTGAAACTAATTTAACCCTGCGGTTGTGGAAGTGGCACTTAATTAGCATCCTTATTGCGGAGTCACACACCAATCGTTCAAAACCATATTCAAAAAGCAGCCAGAGGAAATCATACTGATGCCAGAGATTGCCAGGGACACAGCAGAGATGTGCTGCACTACCTGCATGATGATAACTTGCAGTACAATAGCTACAACAGCCGCAGCCTTTCCAAGAAAGAGACTCAGCCTTGTGACAGCCGAGCCCCCCGCGGAGCGAGCGGCCACCCCTGACCCAGCACAGCTCTGGCCCGAAGCAAGGCCTAGAGAAACTGCCCGACAAGATTTGATCCCCACAGCACACGATGTAAAACCTGCTATCCAGCTCCGCAGCTCTGCCTGGGACTCCAGGAGGCAAGAGAGAGGCAAACTCCCAGCACTGGTTTTCCCAGGGCGATGAGTGCCATAGAGGTTAATTTATTTCTCAGTCTCTTTCCCATCGTTTAATCAAATCCAACATCGGTTTCTGTTTGATGAAGCTACACGTGAGATCGCCCCTGCTTTGCTTCCTAGGATGGGTGGGCACGGGGCAGACCTTCACCACGCTGCAGGGGACACAAGAGACCAGTGACCAACATGAGCTGCCCCAGAAAGCTGATCCTTGTGTTCCCAGAAGCAATGAAGGGCTGAGCCGGGACATGGCTGGGACACATCCTCAGCAGGGACGAAGCCGCAGACCCCAGCACGCTCCCAGGCGGGTGCCGACTGCCCGGGCCCCCAGAGCTCTGTGCCTGGCTCCCTTGTCACCTATTTCTTTAGAAACCTCTCACCCAACTCGGAGGTAACACTGCCATCCCACAGCTCCCCCCAAATCAGAAAACGGGTCAGAGTCCCCAGCAGGCTCAAGCTGCTTGTTGCCATTTTGGGGAGCCTGAGCAAGCACCATCGCTAAATCCACTAAATCGATGTTTGTCCACTAAATCAGTGGGGTTTTAAGCACACATTGAGAGGCTCAGGGCAGACAGGCACACATGTAAAGCCTCCACTTAAAATTAAAAAACCTCTAAAGTGAGTGGCTGAGCTACAGGTTAAAGTAATTTAAATTGTGTGGCTCCGGCTCCCATGTGCAACCCACCCCGTGCATCGAAGCTCTGCACGCCCAAATGCTCTGCTGCAGCGAGGGGAGGGCTGAGACGTGGCCAGGCTCTGTCCCTGCACAAGCCCAGCTCCAAAATCAGCAAAGACCTGTTATTTTCAGCAGATCTGCAATAATAGGCATGGGATTAGGGGAAGGGAAAAAAAAAAAAGACAGAGCTCAGTGTGCAAAACTAATCTAATCAGAGGGACGTCAGTCTCCCAGCAGAGCTGAGCCACAGAAATAGCCGCTTATCCATGGGGCCGATCCCAGCGCCTGGCTGATCCCAAAATCCCCATAAACAGAATTACCCCCAAACTGGTAAATATACTTGGGGCTGCCAAAAACCTTATTGACTATTGGGCCTTTTTTCTATAAGCTGTTCTCAGCAGAGCATAGAGCGCTTGTCCTTCAGCTCAGCCAGCTAATCAGGCTAATGAGGCAATATGCACTGCAACTTCCTATGGCATATAATCAGCCTGAAATTAGGTTTTAGTGTAAGTCTTACAAAATGTGTCACTTGAAACTTCAAAATGATGTAACTGGGCTCTTCTGCAGAAGAAATGTTCATGGGTGACACCTTAGTGCTGGTTACTCTGCACAGGGTGGGAGAAAGGGAAAGCAAGAGGTGGCACATGCAGAGGGTGTGTGCGTGTGTTTGTAGATAAAATGGTTATGACATAATAGTAATGCAATATGTAAATATATATGTGTGTATTTATAGACGGTTAAACCTGTGTATATATAATGAATAGATATGTATGTGTATGTATATATGGTTAAATGTTTTCACTAGGCTTGCTGGAGACAGAGCATTTGCAGGATACTCCAGAGAAGTCACGTTTTGAAAATGCAGCTCAGGGGAAACCAACAAATGGAAAATAGGAGGAACATAATCCTCCTTCAACTTGCATTTGGTACCCTTGAATTAACATATCCGCTGGACTAGGAAGGTGTTGTTTAAAGTCACACTTCAGGTGGTGTTTTGGAGGCAGGAGCTCCACAAATATAAGGAAAAACATATTTCAACTTCTAAATAAACGTACCATTATAAAATGAGCACACTGCCTCCATTCGAGGTGGGGTTTAGACAGCCCAGACAATGCATTTGGCCTCTTCCAGAAATAAAGTCGACTCTGTTCTCCTCCCTTAGGATTCTGCATTTCTCCTTGTAGGGGGCATCTGCCACAAGGATTCGTTTTCTCCAACAGCTTAACGAGGTCTGTGTGAAAGACAAAGAGCAGGGCTTTGGGATGCGCTGCCCTGGCAGCCCAGATGCTGGAGCGATGGTCGCTCTCTCCCTGAGCTGCAACCCCACTCTGTGACCATCCTGCACATGAAAAATAACCCTCCCTGTCCTCTTCTGCTTCTCTTTTGCAAGATATACCATCTGGGGAGGGATCTCCTTCCCCTGCTTATGAGAAGAATTTCAACAAATTTCTAATAAGGAAAAAGTGTTAAGCATGTTATATCTAAAAATGCCCATGAAAAAAGCAATATATCCTTTAAAAATACATAGATACTAAATCCGTTGCATTAGGGTGCAGCCATTTGGCATATGCCATTAATTGTGTAGGTTCCCTTAGTGAGCAGAGACAGGGCCGCTGCCACTGCTGGAAAATTCAGACATATCCCCCAAATGACATATTAATAATGAGATCTTTCAGAGGAGGATCCATGACTCATCCAAGAAGAAAAACGGGTCATTCACTGCACTGAGCTGTCTGAACAAAACAGCAGCTTTTTTGGGGTTTGCTTAGTTTAAACAAGAAAAATGGAGAAAGTAATGCGAGAGAGGATGTGGTGGCTGTAGCTGCCAGATAATACGGGCAGTGAGAGTCCGCACTGGCATTTTAAAGTTAAAAACTCCACCCTGACAGGCATTTTGTGCCTTGTATGGTTGTATGCTAAAACCAGGAGTGGAAGAAACCGCGAGCATCCTTCACCGCTGCCTCACGCCACTCCACCGAAAGCCACAAACTCACCAGTCCTTCCCCAAAAGTCACGTCCTGGGGGTACCAGGCTTGAAGGGACCAAATCCACCAGCACCAGGCTGCTTTGGGAGCCCAATGGCTATTGCCCTGGCAGTCGTCCCCGCAAGGGACATCCCTGCAGATGCAGGGAGCACCCAGGGGGCCAAGATAACGTGCAATGAATGATGACTTTACTGTAGATGCAAAATACACCCAAACCCATCAAATCCGAGCAAGGATTTTCAGTGCCCCGCCTGCGTTACTGCCAGAGCGGGAGCCACTCCATGTTACATGTGTGGTTAGTGGGGCACAGGGTAATAAATAACGCCAAAATCCCAATCAGGCCAGGTATGCGTGGGGGATTGGAGCGATCACATGCAAAGTGACACGCAGCCCCCCGGACAGCTACAGCCCGTCACTTGATGGAGCCAATGCAGAAAAAAGGGCAGGTTACAAAGCTGGCATTTAAGATTTCATTAGAGCTGTTAATCTTATTGCTATTACCAAATTATAATCACTTTCACAACCCAGCTAAATCCAGGGTAACTATCCATATTAGATGAATACGTTTGTCATTTGCATTCAGATTTTACTTGGGACCGTGACTTCATGTGATGCTTTGGAGATTAATAAAGGCCACGGCCCTTTCCTGTGAGCTCTTGCCCTCCACATGGATGAAATACCACATTTAATTGCTTTAACTCTCACTTCTGCTGTTTCCTTCCCCTCCCTCTGCCTGTGATCTTCACGTTCAGTGTCTGCTGGGTGCAACCCGTGGCCGGTGGTGGGAGGATGGAGGAGGTTGGCTGTGATGGAGGAGATGAGGTCCAGCAGTCCCCATGCCCCCACGCAGGCACCAGTACAAGCACCGATGAGCAGACTGGGAGCCCAAGAAGGTGTTACATCCTCGCGCAGACAAGCTGCGCAAAACAGCTTCTATCATCTGCAGACCTGCCATGATGTCCTGCCTCCTAATTTAATTATCTCAATGAGACAAAAGAGGAATTAGTGGCAAGTGGATTTTTGCCATTAAACAAATACTTGACAACAAACACTGAGCTCTTAAACCACCACTGGGTTGTGGGTCAATTGACTTTCAGGAACCCATGGCCATTAAGGCTAAACACCATCCAAATCAAATTAATTTTGTCTTCAGTATTAAAAAAAAAAAAAAAAAAAAAAAAAAGAAAAAGAACTCTTTGCTTCCCTCTTCTACAGCCACCTCTGAAAATTCAAGCCGGCCCTGCAGCACCGTCCTTTCCCGGTGCTCCACTGCAAGTGCCGGCTTTGCAATACCAAAAATTAGTAAGTGTTTAATCTAAGCTGGCATTTTCCCAAACCTCAAAGTCTCCACGCACGCTGGGTGGAAGACAGTGGGTACTCCCCCGGGAGCAGGACCACAGCCCTCCCATCGCGGCCGGCGGGGGCTGCTCCTGGGGCCCCTCCAGCCACGCTGCTCTCACCTCCTCTCCCGATCACATGGGGAGATGGCGATTCCCCAAACTACCTTCAAATCAAACCTCCTCACCTTCCTACCCCGCGGCAGATTTCCGAGCGCAGCCAAAGGAGGGTATTTTATTAGAGTCCCCTCCATGCTAAGGAGGCGCAAGAAGAAAGCTTCTCCTGCAAGTCTTCCCGTCCCGTCCTTAGCAAGGTCTCCCACAGCGAGTCACTCGGATTTTGCGTTATCCCAAGCAACTGCACGAGTACAAATGGATGTCAGAAGGGATGAGCAGAGCAAACACACACTTCCTAGGCCAGGGGCTATGTTACTGGGTTTCTGGGGGAGGGATGCAGTTATAACACACCACACTCCAGCAAAGTTCCTATTTGGAAATCTGCTTAATAACAGCGCCAGTCACTCCCATACAGCCCTGACAAACAACGCTCTGTTGGCCCCCTGACAAACAGCTTCACAAACGATGCAATCAACAGCCCAGCATAATTTTCAAGAAATACAAATGAACAAATATCTGGTTGCCATGGTAACCCAAGAGCTGGACTAGACTTTTGCAGATTACCAAACGCAGCTACATTTTGCTGAGCCAGCAGGAGCGTGGCACCCGGGACCTCACTCCGGGACAGCAACCAGGTATTGCGGAGGAGTATCAGCTCTTTCGGCAAGCTGCCCAAAAAAGCTCCACCCTCGCTAACTGACTCCAGGGGATTCACGTTGACCGTGCCAGTTGCGATTCGTTGCTCTCTCACGTCACCTGCGCTTTGGCTCTGTGGCCTTCAAGGCTGACTGGTTTTACGAGCAGAAACCACAGCGGGAATTGCTCTCTCAGATCTGGGCTTTACGTCTGATCAGCAGCATCTCTGACAATTTGCACCCAGGAATGAAAGTTTCCAGCCAAGTCACCAAGCCCCTGCAAAACAAAAGCAGTTAATAAAGGAAACTTTACCATCCTTCTTAAGTGGCTGTGCCACAGAGCCCTGCGCCAAAAGGGGGAGAGGGCTACTGACCCACAGACCGCTGCTCCCCACCCAGGCAGTTTTCGCAGGAAGCCTGGAAATCCTTGGCCACAAAAGACAGGGAGGCTTTTGGGGTACCAATAAGGAGCAATCAACAGTAAAACAGGCCCTGGTGCTGGCGTGAGACAGCCCCTGTGCTGAGCCAGTCCCATCCTGGGGTCCCCCAGGCTGGAGGAGCCCCCGGCAGCAACAAGCCTCTCCCGGAGGAACACCGGCACTACTTGAAGCTTCACTCAGCTTTTGCAATTAATTAAGGTGCCATCACACGCCAGCAGCTTGCACAGTTTATAAATCCACCTTCGATCACGTCTCTGGCCCTTCTCTTGACGGCTGTCTCAGCTGAGCCCCCTGCCCGCCCGAGGTGCGGCTGGGCTCAGCCGTGCCCAGGAGGAGATGCATTTCCCAGCAGGTTTGTCCCCGCTGGCTCCCTGCCGCCCCGCTCATTCCCTGGCAGCAGCAGGGAGCAGCTGGTGCGAGGCGGGACGGGACACCCCCCCCCTGCAGAACAGGAGGAACGTCTCAGTTAAGCCAATATCTGCTGGGACCTGCACAGCACGGGGTCAAACCCTTCTCGCCTTCCTCGTGCCCTGCTGCGCTGTCTCTCCCTGCAGTGCACGTTTGGGATGCACCAAAGCTGGGGGGTTTAATGCTAACACCATCGCATAAATAGGTAACATTATTTATCATAAGGTTTTGTGGTTTGGGGTTGGGGTTTTTTTGTGATGGACCTCACTGCCACAGCCAGTAAATGTCTATAGTTTACTCACTGAGCTGCTGGAAGCCTTATTTTTGGCCCTGAGATATTTTTGTTCCCTGTCAAAGGGAACTGCTCTGCAGCACCCTCGCCCCAGAGCAGGAGCTGCTCCACTAGGCAGGCAATTAAAACCAAGGGAAACCAGGGCGGGGGGGAAGGAGATGCACAAGAAAAAGCTCACGCTTCAGCTGCGCAGGCCTTATCCTCCAAGTAATTTTCAGGGGAAAAAAAATCTTACTGAATTAATAGAGGAAAGGAAAGCTCAGCCCAGCCCAGCCCGCCGTCTGAGCGGTCCAGATTAGAAACTGGGGAGGAAAATCATCCCCAGGCTGCCAGCGCTGGTGCAGGCTGCTGCCAGCTGGCAGCACCAGCATGCCCCGGCAAGCTGCTGGCAGCACAGCGCTTGTATTCACAGCTCCCTTCCCTGGACATCCAGCAGTGTATTTCAGGAAATAAAGAAGAAGAAGAAGAAGAGGAGAAGAAAAGAATCAAAAGGCCAATGGTCCAGGCAGGCCCATCTCTCCACCCAGGGCTGGGGGCAATGTCTCTACAGACCATGAAATAGCTTATAGGAGGGTAAAGACATTTGTCACCAAGAGACAATTATTTTTGTTCACTCCCAGGCTACATCACATACTGTTCACGCTTACCCCGACTTTCATGCATTACAAAGGAAGATGTTCAGCTCCTAAAAAACTCAGAGACATAAAAGGACCCTCCGGCATCAGTCGCTTGCAAGTGATGTGCAGGAGAGGTGTGGGCGAGTCCTGCCACTGCCAGGTTTCCTACTGCCTGCACCATATGGCAAGGCAGGATGGAGAAATTCAAGGTAACAGGGGAGTTAGGGGTTATGGGACAAGGAGTGCAGAGTAATAAAATAACAAAAGTTCAGCCTGAAGAGCTGTAGCTCCTCCCGACCACCCAAAGCCGGGGGCCGTCCGTGCCAAGGGAAAGGGCACATCCAATCTTCCACCGTGCACTGACCTCACCAGATCCACTAAAAGTTCATTAGGGAGGTGAAAACTCCTGTCGTTTTCTGAGTTTTATTTGATTGCTGTGAAACAGAAGACACTAGCGAGGAGAGAGGGTTGTTTTTTAAGTAAGGATCCTGGAGCCTGAGGAGAAAGCCGAGGGGGTTGCAGAACAAAGCCCCTATTAACTTTGGTCCCGGCTTTCAGGCCGTGCACGTTCAGTTCTTTTTACCTGGAAATGAAGATATTAATTGGAGCTGACAGATTTCATAGGTTTCCCCATTAGCAATATTTTTAGCCACAGTAGGGCCCAAGTCTTCAAACGCTTTCCCAAGGGAAGGTTTTAACCTTTCTTTTGAAACATCTCATGCCACTTGCAGGGAAAAAAGAGTTGTTTGGCTCAAGGCATACTGAGCCCCGGCTGTGACGAACTGCCCGCTCCTCTGAACAGGCGACACGGGAGGAACAGGGAAAAGAAACTGGTGAGAGGCAGCCGGGAGCAAAGCTTGGCACCATGCGGCAGCATCACCCAGCGGGGCAGCCGCCCCTCCAGCACCCCAGCCCCCCCAGCCTGGGTGATGGGCTCCCGGCATGGCCGAGCCCGAGGCGGCTCTGCAGCGTGTGCTGGCTCCGGTCCCCTGCGGTGCGGCTGATCTCCATCACGGAGACGGGACCGCACTTCAGCACCGGCACTCGGAGCCAGGGGTCAGCCAGACACATGTCCCTTGCCACGCGGATGCCCAACCCTGCTGTCCTTGTGCTGGCTGCGGGCACAGGACCCATCCATGGATGGCTTCTAGCGCAGCAATCAAAATGGTTCCTCAAGACCTTTTTCTGCCACAGATCAGATCCTACACATCCACAGCGTGTTGGAGCCAAGAACTTTTTTTTTTTTTACAGCTGGTTTCTTTACATACTGTTATCATCTATATCTAATTTATTGTTTTCAGATGAAGCAAAAGCTTCAAGAAACCACATTTAACACTGTCTCCTGCCCAGGACTCAAAATTATGCAACTTGCTTACTTTCCATATAAATATGTGGATAGTATATATATAAAAAATCCATTAAAAATATATTTATATGTATTATTCATTCATATGTATTAAAATTTATGTGTGTATATATATAAAAACACATATTCAGGGATGACAGTATTTCCTTGTTTTAGAAACCTGCTCCAACACACACGTTCCGCTTACACCACCACCTTTACCCCCACCAAGTTTTGCAGTTTCTCTCCAAGTGGAAATGTATTATAGCTGAAAGCCATGCTGACGCCCGAGGAAGCGGTTAGACACTCCCAGCAGAGCCTCAGTTATTTACCTCATTGTACCCAGTGTAATCACTCTGGAAAGTCTTAGTTTTGAAGTGGTGTCATCAGGGGAGACCAGACAATTTTATGAGGATGCTTTTACCCATCTTTGCAGGCAACGGCCAAGACAGGGCAGCCCAGAGCTGTCCCAGCTGCGTTGGTGCCGTGAGACCCTGAGGCTTTGCCGGAGAAGGGACAAAAGGGACACATGGCTCCCAAGAGAGGCCAAGGGGCCGGAGGGGGAGGCAGCCCCCTCTGCACGGGGCTTCTCACAAAGCCACCTGGATGCCGCAGGGCTGCGTGGGACTGGGGCAAGGGGGGTCACCCTGCAGGGTGCACTGGATTTACTGCATTTGACTGGGTCCAGTACTGTCCTTGCAGCCGCATCCCTTGAAGGAGAAGCATGTTTTTGCCTTGATAGCACTGCCCTTTCTTGGGCCCTGGCACCACCACAGCCCCACTTGCACCCAGGCCCTGCAAATTCACCCACGTGCAAGGAGGAGGGTCCTATCTCCCACTGAGCATCCCAAACAAGGTGCGCCGGGGCTGCCACAACAACACACACCTCCCCAAAAATTATTTACCTGGTAGATAAAAGTACTTCTGCGGTGCCAGTGCAGAACAGGAGGACATCAGCAATGGCTGCAGGAAAGAACATCATCCCACTAGGAAACAGGGCTGCACCAAGAGCTGTGAGCTCTCCCAACCCAGGAAAGTTTTGTGAGGGTGGCCTGACCCTCAGCTGGTGCACGTCAGCCCTTCACCTGCCTTCCTCGTAACTCGCTCAGCCCAAAGCAGCCAGGGCCAAACCCTGCTCACCTGCTGTGGGCACGGACGTTGCGAAGCCGTGGGGCGCTGAGCGGCCCCATCCACCCCGTGCAGTGATGCCGCGTGGCTGATGGGGGCCGGGTGAAGGGCAGGGTGTGCACGCAGGCTGCCCCGGGGACCCCAAAAAACAGTCGGGGTCAATCAAATAAACTTTCCCAGGCACCCGCTTCCCCCCAACACACCTTTTTAATACAGAGCAGATTGGGGTAAAACCAGCTCCTTTTGCACGAGACCCCACGTCCCCAGGGAGTCGCTGCTACTTGAGCACTAGAAACACAGAGGAGCCTCCACCTGCTATTTGCCATTTATTGTAGCGGAGAGAAAAGTAACGCACACAAGAGGCATTTTGCATAACTTAACAGAAAATAACACTTTTCCTCCACTCTTCACAGATCGACGGGCAAAATTATTTCCTACACACGGCTATTTTTTTGTGCTAATGGTTTGGTGTATTGGTAAAATCATGAGTTTCCTCTAATATGCTGTGACAGTTAATCCGAAACCCAAAGCTCAGGCTTGGGGGCTCCTTCGCTGTTTGACACAGCTCCCATCGCCACTTGCCCGTGGGGAGGGTGAGCGCCGGGTTCGTTCCCACAGTGCTCCCGGGAGGGATTTTCGCAGCTGGGGTCTGGCTGGGGATGCCGAGCAGCTCCGCGGCTCTCATTGCCCGTGCCACGTCCCGGCCGCTCTTCCCCGACACGGCTGGAGAGGTGACTCAAAATGAGGGAGGCGCGGGCAGCGCCGGCAGCCTCAGTCCAGGGCCAGTGAAGGGATCTTGCAGACAAAGGGGAAGGCTCTGCCGCAGGCGTTGTCGTTCCAGGAGCGCAGCGCTACCGCCAAAGAAACAAGGCGTCAGCCGAAAAAGGGTGCAAGGAGGTAACTATGCACCACCCTCAGGACCAGGACCTCCTGCCGTTGTGGGAGGCTTTCCATGGATGTGCTTCCATTTGCACTGCTCCCAGCCATGCCTCCTCCCAGCATCCCCATCCCCGTCCTGGGCTGGCGGGGATGCCTGGCCCCGGCTCAAACATGGTAGTGGGGAGGCAGCTGTAAACACAGCGCCATACCCCACAAAATATCAACAGGCTGCCCATGGAGGGGGCATTTAGGTATGTCCAGGGGGTCTGGATACACCTGACTGGTCTCACTGGCAATGAGGGTGTGAAGTGGGATTTTTGCACAAGCAGGGTCTTGCCCCACTTCAGTGAGATGCCCCTGTCCTGAGCGAGGGAGGGAAAAGCTGGTGAACCGATGGGTGTTTCCACAGGCCTCCCATGTGGGAGGGGAAATGGGAAAATTTGACCTTTGGCTAAATTCGGTAATTCTTCGAAGTGGATGATGCTCCCCCCCTGCTGCTGCTGTGGGAGAGGGAGATGGGCTGTGAGCAGAGGGAAAGGGAGTGTGTGTGTGTATGTATGCCCATGGTGAAAGACAAAACACATCCCTTCTCTGCAAAGAAAAAAGAAAATAATAATAAAAAGTTAAAATGAAAATCCTCGCCTGCCAGCAACCTCTTCAGAAAAGCACAAGCCGCAGTGGTTTCAATTTATTGACATACAAATAAGACTTAAGGTGCCCTCAACGCCCGGCGCAGCACTCACCGCTGCTGTGCCTGTACCAGATCTGTACGCAGTCCTCCTCCTCCGGGATGGAGTGGATCCCGTCGTCGGGCTGGCTGCCGTCCCAGTAGTGGTAGTCATAGGAAGAGCCGTCCGTCCACTCGAAGTGACCCTCCTGGCGCGGGGCGAGCGGAGAAAGGCAGCGATCGCAGAGCCGCATTTGCGGGGGGGCCCTCTCGTGCAGACCCTGTCCCCGTCCCCGTCCCACACAGCCCAGGGACACGGGCAGAGACTGTCACCACTCAGCAAAGGCCAAACAGCTCGTTCGGGTTTTACAACTGAAAACTTACCCTGGAAAACCCCAGCATTAGCAGTGTTCTCACTAGGGGAAGCCCAGAAATTAAACCCATATATTTTTTAACACACCCACCCTGTTCTGTGTTCCTTTTCCTTTTCTTTTCCATTCCTTTCCCAATATCTCAAAAAAATTTGCTGGCATGGGACTGTTCTCCTGATGGTCTTGATGGTTTTTTTGTTATATATTAGACTATATATTTCCAACATGTCAGCTTTGAAAAGTTGCAGAGTATCACAAGAAAGCAATGAAACTTGGTGATTTTTGACATTGGAGATGTTTTCAGTTTATTTGCTCTTCTTGGACCAGCAGTACAATACTCTTTCTATTAATCCATTAATAAAATATGATGTGAATAATTAGTAATTATTAATCTATTAATTCTAGTAACACTTTTCTTTTGAAAGCAGACTGGAGGGGATGAAACGACAACTTTCCCTCGTGTGCTGCACAACAGACTCTACGCCACCACCCGATTAATGGGGCTATAAGGAGTGAAGAAGACAACCAAGTGGCTTTCCAGGGGGAAAACGCAGGGAAGTGAACTTTTCAAAGCCACTTCCCACATGATTACGGGGAGCTCTCACCTGCCGCAGGTCATTGAGCCCTGTCCAGATGTCGGTGGGGATGCCCGGCACACGGCTGTTCACTAGGTCATACACAAAGACATTTTCTTCCCAGCTGGCAAAACAGAGCAATACGGAGCTGCTGAGGTGGTCTGTCAGGCAAATGGTCAGGCAGGCCCCTAAGCATTCGCCCTATGGCATGGCCAAATGGGTCCCCCTCTCCTAATTGCGGTTGATTACTTTCTCGGATCTGTGCAAGAGGTGCGTAGTGTGGGTGAGAGCTAGGGGAGAGGGAGCAGGGGAAAAAGCCTTGTAATCATGTTGTATTTCTGTCCTTTTTTCAAGAGTAAAAAATGCAGTTTGGGGAAATTTAGGAAATACTATGTCAGTTTTCCTGCCAGGCCAAGAAAAGGCATTTTTTACATTGCCTTTGGGTGCCCAGCGCATCAGACTTGACCCGGTCACTGCTGCAGAGGGATGCTTAGGCTGGTGCAGAGGGATGCTTAGGCTGGAACATGAGCCTGCAGCTGGCACAGAAGTTGTGCTGTGGGAATGGGACCTCATCCCCATTTTCCTTCTTCCCCAGGCAGTGCCAGGGTGGGATGACATGTTTCTGTGCCCCTCACCTGTGGATGGAGGCCAGCTTGGCTGATCTAATGCCAATGGAGAACTCGGCACAATAGAGGTCGGCTTCAGCCCAGGTTTTGTTGATGGGGAAGTACCGGTAGCAATGGCCTTCGTACTCTGTCCAGAAGAGCGGGCAGGAGTAGGCATGGACGGGCTCCGGCATGGCTAGGGGCAGAGCACAGGACATCCAGCAGCTGATGGCGAAGCGGTGTGGCCGGGCAGCTGAGCAGGCAGTGGAGGCAGCACTGCCCAGCCCGGCTCCCCCCCACCTCGCCCAGACAAATAACCACCAAACACGTGCATGGAAAAACCAGCTGTTGCATAAGCCATGAAAAAGTTTGCAAAGGCCAAAACACATTTTGCAAAAGCCATGGGTTTCTCAGTTTTAGCATCTGCCTAAATCAGGAGGGACATTTCAAGCCAGTTTGACATCGTTAAAACGAGGGTACTTAAAATAAAGGTGCTGACATTTGCAACTGGGGAAACCGAGATAAGGGCTCCTCTTGCCTCTATCAGGCACTTCCGGAGCTGCCGAGCTGGGACGGGAGCTGACAGCCGGGGGCTGCAGAGTTATGGCTGCACTCTGCCCGGCTGCGCTCGCCTGCTGCAAGGCCAGCTTGCACCTCCTCCCTCCGAGCAAACCCCCTCACCATCCCCTGTGTCCCTGGGCCCGGATGCAGCCATGCACGTACGCACCCGTTGGATTTTGGCCCCATGAATAGGCGGGCGAGGCGCGCATGCCGCCGGGAGCGGTGCCAGCCTATCTATCTGCCTCCCGCCACCAGATAAGAGCTGGGGCTCCGTGGGGCTGCTCCTCCTCCCCTGCCATGTTTCAGCACAGCAGGGGAGTTATCCCAAAAGAGGCCATTTTGGGGGGGCAGGATGCATTTCTGGAGCCTTTGCTGTTGCTGCTGTGTAAACACTGCAGCGGCATTAACACTTCCCTCTGACCTCCTCCACGTCACGCTCCCCCCGTCGCGGATGGGGAGGATGCCGCGCACACGCACGACACACCATCCAACACTAATGCACGCGTAACCCGCAAATCTCCTGGCACATAGGCTTAACTCTCTTAGCTGCTGGGTTTTGAGCCTTGGGGAATTGCCAGGTCCCTCAGAGCCAGTTCCCACATCCCCGTGGGGTCCTGCCGGAGCGAGTGGGGAGGCGGGCAGGGCAGGGGGAGCAGGAGGTTATGGCACACATCAGATGCCATGAAACTATCCAAGCAGGTAACAGGCTCAAGCATGGAGAGGTCAGGGTGGTGCTACAGGGCCTCCGGTGCTGAGGGGCTGGGGGGGAATGGCTTTCCCCGAGGGTGGGGAGAGCAAAACCCTGCCAGCGGCAGCGCAGGACATGGGATCGGCGAGGGCAGCATCAGCATGGGGAAAAGGAGAGGCGAGGTGAATTCGAAGCAGCTGTGGGAGTGTTCGTGGAGCCGAATCCTTCCCTGCCCTGGCACTGGCAGCTCCGGGCGATAATTTCATATTTCATCAGCTCTTTCCACAAAGGGATCTCTGAGCATTTTACAAACACCTGCCAGCCAGCCCTCGGGTCCCTCCTGTCACACACCCCTCCCAGGTGACAAACCACAAACGCAAAGAGCCTTTTTTTCCTCCTGAGCAAGGCGCAGAGGCCAACTTCACTGCCAGTAGCACCCACTGTGCCGAACCCCACGGGACTGTCGCCCCTTCACCTCTGTCTCAGGACCCCCAGCTGCTCCCTCCAGAGGAGCCATGGCTGGGAGCAGCTCTGCACCCCACAGCAACAAACCTGCCGAGAGCAGTGAGGCGCTCTCCCATCCTCATCAGCACTAGTTATGGGCTGCGGATGGAAAAAGATAAGGCATGCCGGGCTGGAAACAAGAGGAACAGCTTTACAGGAGGGTGGCCAAGCCACAGCCAGCTCAGTGGCAATGCAGGTTTCAGCTCTTGGATTCACACCCAGCCATCCTTGCATTTGGAAAAACCTTAGAATAGCCCTAAAAAATGCAAATTGTTGCTATTACAGCAACAGTACAGAAGGATCAGGAGCGCCGAGAGCTGATGTGATTTCCTGGGAGCCAAGCCCTCCTCCCCACGTGGCACCGGCCAGGGGTCCCTGCCACTCTGAAAGCGAAGGAGAACAAGGGTAGAGGGTCAAACCCACGGGACAAGGCTTCAGCTTCACTGCCAGGTTGCGGATGAGGCGCATCCCCCCCATCCGGGACAGGGCCGGGATCTGGTCTCGGCTCATGGCAACTCCAGGTTGCTGCTCCCTCCTGCCGAGGGCACCCCAGGGGTCTGCGGCAGACGGGCACCGCTGGCTCCCCCAGCAACTGGGGTTTTATTATAGAGGCTGTGAAGCACCTCGACGAACTCTTCACCTCTAGCAGCATAGTGGCAAAATTCACAGGGCTTAACCCAGCAGCATCCCCAGCAAATGGGGCCTTTCGCTCCCGAGTGCTAATTGCAGTGGGCATCCCGGTTCCCTGGCTCCAAGCCGGGCCCGTCGGCGCCCCGATCATCCAGGAAAATCACCCTCATTTTGTTCAGAGCAGCCAAAACCAAGTCAGAGAAGGAGACAGTCCTTCTTTGTTATTCCATACTGGCTCCCATTAGGTAGCATTAATTTGACGAGCTTCAGCAAACCAGAGGTGCCTGAAGGAATTTAAGGTTAAATATACTGAAAAGGAAAATATGGGAGGTCAGAATTTAATTAGCATGTTTTCTGTTAGGTCAGAATCAGAGGCTTTGGCTGTCTCTTTGGAGGAGAACTATTGCTCCTAGTTTTAAGAGGCAGGAACAACTGGGGGTGCTGCTTTGTCTGGGGTCCTCAGGGGCTATTTTTAGGAGAAAGGCCATACAAAATTGGATGTATGGTTGTGAGTATATGAGCCCACTCGTGGCTCTGTAGGAAAACCTCATAACCCAAGCCATCAGCTGCTAATGGTATTTTGATCTCAAAGGGGACAGGGGAAGCATTTTGGGGCTATTTAGACCAGATCCTCACTTTTAAGCACCCCAGCAAACATCACCCCCAGCAGCATCAGCTCCTCTGCACCGGGCAGGAGCAGCACAGCCACTGCCTGCAGGACAGGGGCTCCTGCCGACCCCAAGTCAGTTCATCCATTTGTCCCCAAATTCTTGGTGAAAAATGATGGCAAGAATCCTTCCTCCATTTGCTTATTTACAGTGCAGCAGCTTTAAGGTCAGGGCCATGTTTTAACACAGCATCAGCAAAATAGATGTCCAAACTTGGTTGAGGATAAGATTCATATCAGGCAGCTGTTACTAACTCAGAAAAGCTGGAAAACAAGAGTTTTGGGTCAGAAAAAGAGTTTTGTGCTCTCTGGATTTGTGTTAGTGCCAACAAAACTGGAGCCTTTTCATTTATTTACTAGCTGAGACCCACTGCAGAACCGCCGGGAAAATCACTTGTCAAAACCTTGCAGAAGCTGGCACTGCTCTGCCAAAAAGTTTCACTTCCCCAGGTGGCCACTTTCCAGTTAGAAATAATTAACTGAGGAAACCCCAACCGGTTTCACGTGTTTTTTTATTCCAGGATGCTACTGAAAAAGATAAAATACCGTGTGACTCCCACTGACTCAGCCAGGGAAGCACAGGTTTTTTCCTGAACAGCTTCATCCCAAGGCGCAATGCTGCCTCACCTCCAGCGATCTCCAGATTTGGGATACAAAGTTTGGGGCTAGGACAAGGTTCGCAAGAGATGTCCATGCAAGGAAGGCTCCTGGGGATACTGCAGCTCCATCAAAGCGTTTTAGACAGCAGATCGGATCAGGTCAGTGCTGGCAGTAGATGCTCTTCTTGCTGCAGAGCATTGAAGGGCTCCATTTCATCAACAGCTGATGATTTACCAAAAAGCTTAGAGACGTTAGGAGACACCTGACTGAAAGGCATGGTCTTGAAACACCCTTCTTGGCACATCCATAAGCTAATGCTGCCGTCTGACCTGAAAAAGCAAGCGAACCTCTTCAGTTCTTGGCAAGCCGCTGAGTTTGGAGGGTGTCCATTAATGCCCAAGAGGCTTGTCTGAAGTTGATGCCAACAGAGAAGAGCTGAGGAGATCCTCATCATGTGCAAGGCTGGGTCCTTCCCAGGGCAGAGCTGCCCGTGGAGCCCCTCCGCTGGTACCCAAGGGCTGCGATGCTGAGAGCGAGGGATGGGGAGCACTCCCCAGCTGGCGGTCAGAGCAGGGGCTCAGGACAAGCATCCTGGCACTCACCGACACCGAGTTGCCTCTTACCAGCTCGGGGCCATGGGGAAGACCAGCAGCACGGCTTTACCCTGTGTCGGTGCTGCCAGAGCAGTGGGCAGTTACAGGGGACGGATGAGACAGCAGGGCTGGGACAGGGGAGCCCCAGGACCCCTGAGGATGGCTTCGGCAGAAGCAGCCTGTGGCGAGGCTGGGGGGTTCAAAGCGCCAGCTGAGCCAGACCTCCATCCCACCACAGCCTCGACACGTCTGCCAGCCCACATCCTCTTTATTGAATAAACCCAGAGCAGCAGCATTTAAAAGGGGGTTTGGTGTGCAGGAGCATGTGGCAGGGGCTAAGACAGTGCTACTGTATGATGCTGGGATGCCTCAGGTCACCCGTGGCTTTAGGAGTACATCCTTAAGCCCTGACACCACAGTCATTACGGACAAACAATCCCACCTTCATGTGATTTGCGATATTTATCTTTCATTAACAGATGAAAAAGTCTCTTGCTTAGCATCCACCTTCAAAATAAGCAGTTCATGGGAGGGGTTTCGATCTCTGTGTGTCTGGGGGATGTATGGAGCTGGAGGGGATGGTATCCGCTGATGGATGTGAAGTTCATTTAATAACTGGGCAATATTTTACACACTGTGATGTGATTTTTAAAGCATATGTTACAAATTTCCAAGTAAAATTTTAAACACCAGTTGAAGCATGTTGGAAGTGACATCCCTTCGCACAGAGGGCTTTGGTTTTCTAAATCCTGTAACAAAACCAAGCTGGTTTTACAGCTTCAAATCTTCTGCCAGGTATGCTTGTAGTCGTGAAGCTACGGCAGGCGCCGGCAGCAGCCCTCCTGCAGCCGGCACTAACAGATAGGAGTTATCTTGCCTGGTTTTTTCCTCCTTAATTAGTTTTGGCGAAGCTCCCACGGATTAGGCATCTGGCAGGAAAGCTGGGCTCGTATCGATCCGTCTTCTCACAAACTCACCGAACAGCACTTAAGGAGTCCCTCTCTGCTCACGTTCCCATACAAATCTAACAGGGCGTGAATAAACTCAGAGCAGCAACTCTTGCTCACGCCAGTCCCATGAAAAAGTTTGCGAGAACCTTAAGTGACATAAAGCAGCTGCTGTCACCAACAGAAATAAGGGAGAATCACTTATTTGTGGCCGCTTTTCACATGCAATAAGTGTGAATAAATAAACTAGGCACCACGGTGGTCCTCCCCGCCTGTCCTGCCGGGCTGCAGTCCTGCACCACTCACGCGAGTGCTTCCATGCAGTTATTTCTGCCCGCTGCCCCTGCCGTCCACAGCAGACCCATGGTAGAGACGGCGGAAGGTCCACGGCATCACGCCATGCAAGCACGCATTGCTGAAGGCGAAAGCGCAGCCTCTCCACACACAGAAACAAAGCCAGAGCAGAGACAGCTTCAATATCCCGGGAGGGAGCCCAGGGCTGCTCTTGGCACGTCCCCCCAGTGAAGAAGAAAGTTGATTTCAAGGAAAGTCAGGGATTTCTGGAGCAGCAGGAGAAAGGGGAAAGCCAGCTGCTGAGCCTGCAGGAGGTACGCACTCTCCTGTCCCCGCTAAAGCCGTCGCAGTTTAAGGATTACCTTTACCCCAAGCCGTGATCAACGCTTTGCACTCACCTTGGCTGATCTTTATGTTTGTCTGGGGGAAAGCCTGGGTGGCGAGCAACACTGCGGAGAGGAGCGCACAAATGTCCCAGCCGGTGCCCATCGCCAGGGAGGGAGGACGGGGCGCTCCCCCCAGCTCCGCAGGCAGCCGGTTGCAGGGGTCGCCGCTCGGTCCGGGACCTCCCGGCTGTGCCAGGGAGGCTGTGGGCGCGGAGGTGGATATAGGCGCTGTGCTGCTCCCTCCCCCAAAAGCAGCGGCTCTCCCAGCGACACGCACGTCCCTACCCGCCGCCGGCTGAGCCCGGGCGCGCTCATTGCATCCCACCCTGAGGGACCTGCGCCCAGACCTTTGCCCACGGCCTGGGTCGGGGGGGTGCACGCCTCCTCCCAGAGAGCCTTTGTCACACGCCGGAGGCTGCAGGCGAGCAAGGAAATCCCTTATCTACCCCCCAAGTTGCTTCCCAAGACACTATTTTGTCTCCCCAACTTAGCACTGCCCAGCTGCGCTGTGCCGGCTGCCTCGCCCCGCAGGGATGCTGGCGGGCATCAGCGGCCAGGCGTGGAGGGGAGCTCGGGGCAGATCTTCACCTTGGGGTGCCTGAAAAACGGGCCCCTTACGCCTGCTGTGCGAGGCCAGCAGCCCTTCAAACACAGGTAGAGTTGGCAGCTGGAAGGTGAGGGCTGTGTCAAGGCAGGGGAAGCTGCGGCCGTGGCAGCGTGGGCACCTCGGGTGAGGCAGGCTGCAGCTGGGGGAAGCAGGTGGAGAGGGTCCCCAGGCTGCAGGGGAGCACTGCCTCCACAAAGCTTTGTGCAGCCTGTAACTGTGGGGTTTAACCCATTACTTCCCCATTTTGTGCTTGCTTTTTTTTTTTAACCAGGGAAAGGCAACGCTTTGACACACTAAAACAGCCTGGAAGGGGAAACCACCAGCTGTGCCAGGGGGTCCAAGGCTGTTTCAGGAACTCACGCTATGCCCATCTGCTGGGTCCGTGCCGGGTCCATGCAGTCCTGTAACAGCAGAAAACCTTCAGCATCAGGCAGCAGTCAATATTATTAACAGTCAATATTATCTAGCACATCTCCTTTCTGTGGTCAAAAATTTTTTTGAAATAAACTTCAGATTTTTAAAAATATTGCATAAAGTTCACTCCTAGCTGTTGCACTGGTAAGGGAAAAAGTATAGGCACAAATGCTATGAAATTTTTGTGGTCCTGCTCCACTTTGAATTTATGCCTTAAATCAGCATTGAACAAACTGCTTAGGAACACAGCCAATGCTATTCCCTTTTTATTTTTAGCTACAGATTAAAATTTTCAGTGTTTTCTGGGACTTCAGTTGGGATGACCCCTATTTTTACAGGTGAGATCCAGGTAGAAAAAATTTGGGGTGACAGAAAGCTTTTAGTATAGCAAAGTATCCAGACTTACTGCAGAGACAGTAACTCATTCAACCAACTTTCAGATATTAAATTTTCTTTGCATCAAATAAAACCTTTTAAGAAAACTCCTGTCCCCCTTTCATTTGCAGTTCCATACCTTGATCTGAAACTATATGGCTCAAGGAAAAGTCTATTGATATAACAGACCCCTAAAAATGATGGAATTCAAGACTATTAGAAGCCAAGGCATGCCTTCTCCCCTCTTAACTGTGCACCATCCCCAGATAAAGCCAGTGTTATAAGCAATTATCAGCAAACTATGGAACAAAACTCTTTGAGCATATTAATCTACTCCCAAAGCACAAATGTTTATGCTGTAAGAGAGAGCAGAGATCCAGAATAACTCTAATCCTGTTTCTAATGACAGGCCCACAGCAGCAGCATCTCCCCCACCCAGTGCAGGCAGGAGCACCGAGCCCCCCGTGCTGCCCCCTGAGCTGGCAGCTCCATGCCCAGCACAGCAGCTGGGCACCAGCTTTGCTCCCAGCACTGGGAAAGTACACGCACGTTGTGCACGCAGAGCCGGCCAGAGTTGCAGCTGCACTTTGGATTACCTTCTGATATCACAAAACATGAGATGTGCTTTACCTGCTGGATGCAGCCCTGGGAGCACAGCCATGTCTCGTTTATTCAGGCCTTCTGCTCCCCTCCCTCCCCACACTGTTTTCTGATCGCCCTCCAGGTCAGGAGCTCCTCAGTGTGCTTCAATCCTGCTTTTATTGACCTTTCCTCAGGGTTTCCTCACCAATTCTTGGCAGTGTATGTACATGACAAGCCCCTCCCTGTGAAACAGAGACTGCATGGCTCCAAGGACAGACTCATGGGCAAGAGTGCCTTGTGTTAACATTTCATCCCCAGTGCTTGAGCAAAGCATACGGCAGGTCTCAGGTCACTTTCACTGGATGCCCAGAGCTCGTGTTGCTGCCCGTAGACCCCACGTGGAAGGATATTAATGTTGATGGCAGCGACTGCTGAAACCACGGCCCCTTGTCTGAGCCTTTTCAAGTTACGGGAAGAGATCGGCCTTCTACAGCGCATGTTTGCCCAGGAATCCCCCCTGGGCTCCTTCTCCACCATGATTTATTGATGAGACAAACCAGAAGGAAGCCAGAGAACAGAGATTTGCTATCGACCTCGCTGCGGGACAGAGGAGGAATTTCACCTTGCAGAGAGGCAGGTTAGAACTGAAACCCACCATCCACAACATGCTCGGAAAGAGAATGCCCATGGACAGCCCTGCGGCAACCACTGTCCCCATCGCTTTCTGCTGCTAACACGCGCCAGCTATGCTGGAGAGCAGCAGGGAGCTACGTGCAGTAGTCAGTAAGAAGCAAGGCTGTTCACCAGGGGACAGCGTGCATGACCACAGCAAGGGTAAGCTCCTACCTGTGTTCACCCCCAGCCACAGCAACTGGGCAATGGTTCGTCAACAAGGTCATGGCCTTTTTTTGCCATCGTCTATCCAAGGCCGTGCTGTGCTCTGCCCAGGAGAAGGGTGTCTGCACTGTCCCTCTCCCCCAACTGCTGAGAGACAGCTTCTTGATGCAGAGTGGAGACATCTCGTGTAGCCTCCTTAAATTCATTGCATTCCCTCCTCCACGATGGCAGGGTCACCGTATCAGACTTGGCCGTCACACGAAGAGCATGCAGAGGGATGCTAGGAGCACAGAAGGGAACGAAACACCCACAACTCAGTGTAAACTGGAGCAGGTCCCCAACTGGAGGCATGCTGCGGGGATGCTGCTGTCAGAGTTACAACACAGACCCTCACGCTGGAGGACAAACACCCTGGGCTGCAGTAAGGACTATTGACTGACTCACCGACATCTGCCCAAACAAGTACCAAGGATGGTTTCGGTTTCTTTTTTTTTTGCTTTTTAAGACTCACCTGTCCTTAACTGTAGCAGCCAAACAACAAACAGAGACCAAATATGCATGTATCTGTTGTTTTCTTTTTAAAAATCAAAATATTAAAAGCATGGGAGGTAACGGGAGTTCATTCTGGGCTGCATTTGATGAACAGAGGGGAGGGAAATGACTGCTGCCTGCCCCACCACGTGCCAGCTCTGGACTGTCATCGCTCTGACCTCCAGTTTCAAAGTCGAAGGGTCACAAGCGAAGGCAAAGCTTCCCGCAGCACCCAGCCCCAAGTCCCTGCCCCAAACACCACCTCTATTTTGCTCAAGACAACTCTCCCACTTGTAGTGAAAAGGGACTGAGCCAGGGCAGACGGAGAGCACGCTGGTTTGCACCCCTCCCAAGCAGCTGACGGGGACCCTGGGGACCAGCACGGCTGCGGGAAGGCTCCGCACCCTGGGGTGCATGGAGGGGGAGCGGGCCATGGGCCTGGGCCGCTGCAGGGGCCACGGGCTACCACCCAGCGATTACACAGGTGACCTAGGGAGCGGGATACGGCCAGCGCCCGGGGCCCTTCCCCACCTCCTCTGTTTGATCACAGCAGCACTGATGGTGGCAGCAGAGCCGACCCATCCGTAATGCCCCGAGGCTTTCCGGCCCAACACAGACAAACACTGCTGAAGACAGAACAGATCCTTCCTTCTCCAAAATGAAGGCATGGAAAGACAATAAAGTCATGGGCCAGGCTGAGCTCTCTTCAGGACGATGTCCTTCTTGTTTGATTTCTTGAACGGGCTGTAAGCAAGATACAGATTTTTATGCAGTCTCAATGTTGGTAAGTAGAGCAATAAAAATTAATAATAATTTGGGGACCACTCCTGCAAAGAACCGAGACCCAGAGCCTGGTGCAGAGACTTTGACACATCTGACCTGCAGCGCGTCGGGTGTGCTCTGGCTGGGAACCACGCATGGCCAGACCAACGCTCTTGGCTCACTCTGCTGACTGATCTCCATCAGCAGGTCCCCAGTTTCTCTCAAATTCCTCCTGGTTCATCTGCACTGGGTAACAAGGGGGTAAACGCCAACATTTTGGCTTTTCTTGTGCCATAAACATAACTGATAGAGCTGAAAACAAAGATGAATTCTGCTAACAAGTATCACCGTGGTCTACGTGGCACAATTAAATAGAATTTTATTTTCAATAAATATACAATCTGCATCATACCAGACAATATGCTATGAAAAAATAAAATGTACAGAAGCAACCAACAGGACAGCTTGACTGTAGCTAAGTTCACCTGGTGACCTGGAAAACTACCTCGGTTAACACACACAACACAGAAAGAGCCACTGCAGACTGTGAGAGAGTTAAAATTGTGTATTTGGGGTCTTAACCGCAAAAGCCCCCGCAGCAGGTTTCTTTTGCATAACACAGGTTTGAAAAGACATGAGCTGGCTTTCCTGGTACAAATGCTATTGGAAATGTTTACTTTGCTATATCATCACTGTATCTACTTGATGCACACAGACTGCTATCGAGAGTGGCAGGTCTCACTGCTGATGTGACATCGGATCCGTTTGACGAGGGGCCCCACGCACACGTGCGTGCCCCAGCACACAAATGCACGCGTACGTACTAACAGGAGCTTAATTCTGTTAAAACTAGTACAAGGACAAAACTGGAGTCAGAATCGATTTCACCACAGGTTCTACCGTTTAAAAAAATATTCTAGCCTAATTACCACGTTCACCAACAAGAGCACACGGGTACTTAGATCTCCAAGAGGATGAGCCATGGATTTGGACTGGAAGGACAGCGGAGGCAACTCCCAACTCTTCCACCCGCTCAGCACTTCCCGCGGCACCTCCATGCACAGCCCATGCCGCCCGGCCACGCGCTCTGCTGCACGGGATGCAAACAGCCGAGCAGTGCTGGGTGCGAGCAGCAAGAGGTCCAGCCGGCCGGGCCGCTGGTGGCCCTAGGGGAACGGCCAGGACCCAGTGGGACATGGTTCGCAGAGGCCAGCGCGGCCGGTTGGGTGCCGGCAGCTGCTTCAATCCAATGGAGCTGCTGTGGGGTGCATGTAGGGTGTGAAGTGGGGTGTTTCGGTCGGTGGTTTATTTTTTTTCCTCGTCCGCCTGCTTGGTTTGGCTGCTATTAGTCCCCCACCTCATGTTACCTCCAGGGATGCCGGAGAGACGCGGTCACACTCCTCCCGGGACCGCAGGCTGTGCCACTGCTCCACAGCCGTCCGGTGTGCGTTGAGCATCCGGCGCCAGTGGTTGGACTCGGGGGCGCCCGTTGAGTACTGCCCGATCACGATCCTCCCAATGAAGTCGTTGCTGCTCTTCACATTGTGCCCGTACACTGGGGAGAGCAGAAACAGAGAGGGGTCAAGGCAAAAGCATCACTCGTCCACCCAGACCTCTGCCCCTGGAAAGCCAAATGTCCTGCCAACGCCCCCTCACGCAGCACGCCAGATGCCAGCGTTTTTGGCACATAACTCAGCAGCTCAAAAATGTTAGAGAGGCCGAATCAGGAGTTTGGAAGGAATAAGATAAGCTGTACTACAGGTCGAAATACAGTTCAAATAAACAGGACACAAATCCACAGTTATCATGGTATTTAGCAAAACTAGGTCAAGTACAATCATAGAATGGTTTGGGTTGGAAGGGACCTTAAAGATCATCTAGTTCCAACCCCCTGCCACAGGTAGGGACATCTCCCACTAGATCAGGTTGCTCAAAGCCCCATCCAGCCTGGCCTCGGAGTAGAATTACATTGTATAAAGAAATGCCGAAAGCTCTGCCTGGGCATCGTGAAATGATGAAAGCAGCCAAGCAGCCCACACCTGGCTAAATGAACAAGCAGCATCTCAACCTGTCCTCCTCCAAATGCAAATGTTCACGCACCGTTCCAGTGCTAATCGCTAGCCTTCCCAACTCAGAGACAGGAATCACACACGTACAGGCTCAGCGGGACGTTTATACAGAAACAACTTGCCATAATTATCACTGCAGCTACTTCTTAAAGTCTGGGAAAGCAACCGAGGGAGAGACATCAACCCAACACCCCGTCCTTTGGATTAGCCCAGTCTCCTGGAACAAAAGATCGCAGACAGCAGCAAACTCTAATGATGGGCCTGATCCTGGGAAAGGCTGCAAGCTGCTGCCGGACAGGAGCAAAAGCACTTTGTGCTCTGCAAACTGAAGCCCTGCCTCGGCTCGTTAGAAAGTTGAGCAAAAAGTCTGTGCAAGCTGAAGCCAGAATATCCATGGGCACTGGCTGGAATACTAAGGATTAAAAAATCTCCTCAGGAAAGAGAGGGATTTTTAAGAACAAATGTCTGCAGGGGCTCCAAATCCACCCAGGCTTGTGCAGCAAGAGCAAGTTCAAAGGGGGAGCGCAGCCTGGCATGGAGCCGTGAGCCTGGCATGGAGCCGGGCGCTGCCACCACTGCTCTGCCAGCAGCACCAGCTCTCCAGGGCTGCTGGAAACCAGTGCTGGCAGCAAAGCCACATTTGGGATCCCTGGCGGCAGCACCACCCGATGCAGCACACACCCTTCCAGGCAGGCAGGACACCGAGCACTAAGCACTTGACCTTGCTTTTAGCCACGCATCTTTGTCAAGGCTGTGTATTTCCTACTAGAATATATTCCCCGATTAATTAGTATTATTTTAACGTGCTACTCAGTACCTCTACCGTCTCTATACTCTTCAAAGGCTAGTTCCTAGCTACTGCACCACTATGGGATCTTGCTCTGGGTGACTCAGGTGCCACCTGCCAGTGCAGTCCCAGAATAAAGCTGCACAAGGTTACATCTCGCTTTACACTTTCCAACAACCCTGACACACCGTTTATGGGCAGAGATGCTTCTCCACATCAAATTACCTGAGGATATTTTTGGTAACAGCAAACCTTCAAATGCCCCAATCATTTCTCCAAATAATTGCACAAAAAAAAATTACATGGCAACTCCAAGCATTTTAAGTCTATATTCAAATTACAGTTAAAAATTAATTGGGGGTACATCTTCCCCTTAGGAAGACTGCATCTCTCCTGCTTGTTGCCATCAGTTATCTAAGGGTGATACCATCAGCCCTCTGTGATGTGCCGCCGAGGAAGTGCCCCTGTCAAGAGGCCAGGCCAGGTGTTATTTGGAAATGCCACCTTTTGAGGATGCGGTGAAGAATTTTAAGCCATCCATCTCCAACTAGTACACAGCCTGCCAGAGTTATTAACGAGTTCTCCTACACGGCAATGGATCACAAGTGTAGCTAGCATGGCTATGCTACATGTCCTGCTATGATTTATTATCCTAGAGAAAACAAATATTGTGATAAAATCACATAACAGTACCCCCAAACCAAATGCCTCCCTAATTTTTTATATAGGATTTTTTTCCTTCTTTTTTTTCCTTCTTTTTTTCAAAAATGAAAGAAGATGAAGCCTAATCCTGGGAGACAATGCCAAGTAATTTAAACCAAGAAGTCTTAAAGGCCATCAATTAATCACAGGATAAATTAACAGTGGGGAAGTACCCCAGGCATACCAATCCTTCAAAAATAATCCATGTCAGGATTGTAAAATGAGTAGGTGTGCTAACTAAGGGGACCTTTTATTTTACTGTTGATCCGAGTATTTTGAATTCTTATAAAGCTTCTTGTTAATCTCATCATGTCAGGTAATTAGGATGTTGATTCCTTTAGGGTATTAATGGGCTAATTATACAAGCATTGTTCCTTCTATCGTTAACTAGTTTAGATAGCACAGAGGTAGACTTATTGCTGAAGAACAGGGAAGACATTTTCCAAGGCCAAGTGCTCATTCACACACAGAGGGTAAGGGGTGGCACGAGGTTCAAGCTCAGGTTTACGAACTCACAGCTTCACCACAGCAGCTTTCTCGAAAGATGAGAGATATTTGTGTGCCAAAAATTCAGCTTCACTCATCAGTTCACGAGCCTTTAGAACTCAAGGACATGCCTTTCTCGGAGGCTAATTGCTTTATTCCACTCTTAAAATGGCCAGTGTTTGCTCAGCAAATTTGCTGATGGTTGAGGTATATGGAGCTGTTGCATGGACCTTACCCAGGAGAAGGTGCTAAAGTGTTGTGAAAATAAGCCCTTTTCTTTGCTCACATTCAGGAGCACAATTTTCCCTGTTGCTGTCACCGGTTCTTCCAAGAACAGATTCCAAGAACAAGACAGAAAACTGTCGGAGCTTGTAAGCCCAGGTGAGAAGCTGAAAGCAGAGGCTGGCTGTGTTGCTGGCACTTGCTGCACCAGGCTGGGGCCATTCTGCACCGCAGGCTCCTGTCCTGGTGCAGGGAGGGGGAGCAGCTCTCCCCCGTTCCTTCCCCTGCTGCATCACTTCTCAAACAGATGAGGAACTGTTTTCTCGAACACCTGCAGCGGAGCCAACTCCACACAAGCTCACGCCTTCAGCCTCAGCAGGAAAAAAGCTCCTGCTCTTTCCTTTCGGCTTCCTCCCCGACAGGTAGAGGTGGAGAAGCCCCCGTGGTCCAGCCCACGGGACAGCAGTTGGGCACTGCGCCACGCTCTGAGCCCAGGTTACGGTACAAGTGGACCGAACTGTATTACCCGACGGCTGAGCATCCCCTTCCAGAGTCTGAAAGGAGCTCAGAGTAGATTTCAGATTAAATCTGCTCTTGGCCACAAAAAAACAGTAACTCCGTGGAGCTGCTCAGAAGCAGAAAACGAGGTAATTATCGTTTGGGGTTTTCAGACTGACCCAGACTCTGGTTATGGACAGGTAGACACTGTTTTCTATTTAAGAAACCTATTTTCCTGACAGAAACTACACACCTGATCTCATGTGCTCTTTTTCCACCATCGCAGTAATTTACACAATAGCAACATCCATTTCCAGGCCAACACAGACCAAAAAGCAATTAAGGAAGCAGAGGTCAAACCAATCCCTTCTACAGCTGCTCTTTACTGAGGGATGCATTTGGAAACAGAAAGCTTCTTTAAAAAAAACCTCTTTTAAAATAGAAATGCTGAAATATAAAAGAAAATTAGGTTCACTCGTGTGCATTAAAAGGGTTGAATTCTTGAGGACAAGCGATATGACGTAAATAAAACATTTTTATGTTATATACTTATTGACGCATCACTCCTAAATGATCCATATCAAACTGATGCAGGCCTGGGTGCTACATGAAACTTTTCTTCGGGGCAGGGAGCAGAGCAATCAGCCAGGCAATGGGCCGTGTCTCCCATGGGGCTCCTGCATAGGAGGGGTGGCTGGGTCACAGCCCCAGCCCGGCTGCCGTGCTCCCTGCAGGGCTGAACAGCACTGCACAGCGGGTACCAGGCATCGCACAGCCCAGAGCTGCAGCCCAGGGGTGGCAGGGACTGTCAGGAGATGCAATGGGACTTGGAGCTCCAACATTTGGCTCCAAGTGCAACTCCAGCCTGAGCTTTCCCATGCCTCCTACCGACCTCGGTCACATGGAACTGCTTTTCACCGGTCGACAGTTTTGCCTATCACTACGTAATCTGGCACTCACCATGAGTTTGCCTGGGTGGCATCAGCCCGGGCACCGGATCCAGCCAAAATGCCCTTTACCTTCCCCTTTGCCTCTACACTGAGACTTGCAAACCGAGTACTTGTGAAGAGCATGACTGCAAAGCAATCGTGACTTGTGACTTATGTGCAATAGTAGAATTTAAGCTGGCATTTCAAATATTAATTCATGCTTTGATTGAACGTATTAGCAGCCTTGAAATGACCAGGAAAAAGCACTAATTAGAAAGTTTCCTTAAGCTAACTTCAAGGCTATCAATACCATTTATGTGATGGGGACAAGCTTTACACAGAAGCACCTTGCTCAGCTGGGGTCACAAGCCATCTGCATCTCCTGCAAACCCTCTGCTAGACATGCCCAGCAGTTACTCAGCAGTAACGGCCACGCTGCACCGCCGAGTATGACCGCACAGCGCCTCTGCTGCCGCCTGCAGCTGCCGGAGCACCTACTGCAGCCTCTCCGGGTGTAACGGGCAGAGAAATCTCAGCACACTGGAGTGGGTGGGCTCCAGCACAAATAACCTAACTCTTCTTCAGTCACCTACATCAGTTACCTGCAATGCAATTAAAACCATTTAACTCAGAGAGAAGAAAAATAACAAGCAGGAATGTGCCTCTGTTTTTCATCTGCCTTCTTACTCAGGCTAGACATCAAGCAGAACATCTTCACCCAGTTTATACTAGTTTGCCATTAGCTTATTTACAGCACACGACCACGCACTCTCTAACAAATTGCCCCCAAAGTTTCTTCTTTTTTTTCTTTTTTTTTAATGCAATTTGGTTGCATCCTGCATATTTTAAAAGGCCATAAATAATTGAGCACCCCTTGGGGCAGCTCACGTGCACCCCTCCAACACATGATGTTGCAGCACAACATGCCAGGCGGCGCGATGACAGAGCCAGCCCGCCGCAGCCGGGGGCATTTCCCAGCGCAGCAGACACAGCCACAGGAACCAGCTCCCCAGTGGAAGAAACCCCCAAGGAATTAGAAGGCCCTGCCCTTTTGCTTTCCACTACAGTATAAAGCTATTCAATCTAAATAGTAGAGAGCAAAAATCCAGCTTAATTTTTATAGCTGGTCTAGAGGAGAATATTGGGTGCCTGGGTCAATCATCAGGCATGAAAGTAGTTAAAAAAAGTCCTGCCCACCCTTATATACCTGCAATTGCTGTTGCCACAGCCTGTAAAAGTTTCATCTGATACCCTTGGCCCACCAGGCTAGGAACTGAATGAACACCTACATCAAAAATATTCTTACTGCAAGGGCTTTGCAGCACAGGCGCACCTAACCCCGCAGTACAGTCGTGGCTGCACCCCTGCAGCCGTGCTTGCTGCTGGCTGGCGTTGTGCTGTGAGCTGCAAAACCTACACCCAGAAACCTTCGTCCATCAGCATCCTGCTCTGGCAGCCACATTGCACGCTGTGCCCAGATGCATCCTCGGATTACAGCCAAACCGGGGGAAAAGGGAAAAATAAGCACAGACGTGCCCGAGGCTGCACGCGGGCAATTGAGCGGCAGAGTCTCCCTGAGGACACAGGTCTCAAGAGACCATGGGGTCTCTCTGGCAGGAACCGCAATCCTTTTAGCACTGACCCATCAACACTCCCTGCACTTCCCCACTTTAGCCTCAGGGCTCGGCAGGGTCTCAAAAAATGCCCTATTTCACATGCTTGTACCACTCACGCAGGCAACGCTTCGTCCCCCATCCTTTGCGGGTAGAAACCAGCGCTCAGCCTTTTCGACGCTGGCCGTTGAGCTCTGCCATCAGCTACCGGGTCTGAGCTGTCAGGTTAAGCAGGTCTGAAAACTACTTCTGAACTGCTTGACATCAATATTAAAAAGCTGTTTAGCACAAAGAGGGTGCTGCTAGGAGCAGGCAGCAGCAGGACTAATGATGCGCACTGCGAAGGTCACAGGTGCGGACCAAATTCTGCCCCTGGCTCCTTCAGCGTGGCCTGGAATATTTAGTAGAGAGGACAGAAAAGCATGGGAGAAGATGCAGTGGTTTCACATTTATCAATTTAATCTCCATCAGGCTCTGATGCACACATAAAATTCACTTCCCAGCATCTCCTCTGTGAGGCTGCTCCCTGCAATATCTGCACCTGCCCAGCTCCAGAGGGAACTGGAACTGCTTGAGTGCATGGCCGAATCCTGGCCATGCTCAAACCCACTGTGGCTCCAGCATCCAGCTGCTGCTCCACGTGGGAGAACGCCACCACACCAAGGAAACTTTCTTTGGCAAACTATTCCCCTCCTTGTCCTCCTGTGAGGGCAGCCCCTGTGCTCTGGCTGGGGCAGCCTGGGAAGGGGA
This sequence comes from Fregata magnificens, assembly GCA_013389945.1. Lineage (NCBI taxonomy): Eukaryota > Metazoa > Chordata > Aves > Suliformes > Fregatidae > Fregata > Fregata magnificens. Next base: position 171,643 of record WAAD01013166.1, on the reverse strand, counting down.
CCCTGCGGATGCACCCGGCGCTGCGCCCCGAGCCGGGCGTTTGGCTCAGCTGGGTCTGGCCTCAGAAGGGGAGAGGAAAATGCTGTAGGAGAGCAGGGACCCAGGGAGCAGGGGAAATGCAAATGCACAAGGGTGTCTTACAGAGGTCTTAAGGACAGGCAGGGATGACACCTCATGAAATTACCTCATCAGGAAGAACTGGAATAGCAGACTGGATGCATCTATTGCAACAGCCTGACAGATACTGAAAAGGAGTATCTACAGCTGGCTTTTTTCCCCTCCGATTCCTCTTTTTTTTTTTTTTTTTTTTAAATTGCATCTTAATTCTGTGCACTGTGAGCCCCAGATCCAAAGCAGCACGTGATTGGCTTCATGCATATTTATACATCTCACACGGACACGCTCCAACACCAATGCCATGCAGCACCTGCAAACGAAGGCTGGGATGGCCATGCAGGAGAGGCAGCTTCTGCTGGCACATTCATGAGTCTCCTCCGACGGCCGTAGGGCCAGGCACACGTATTTCATCTCCAGACACTGCTCCACCACCCAGAGCAGCTACTGCCACCGAGATTTTTCCTCATTTGATACACAGAAAGATTATGGCCTTGTGAGACATTTCAGCAATTTCTTTCACCACAGCATGAGTAAAACAAGATGAAACACCGAGGTCGAGAGAGGCATGACACTGCTTAAATGAATGGGCTTGGCGAAATGAGCAAGCGCTGATGATCAGCCTGGAGAGAGGAGGGTTTGCTCCTTTCTTTAGGAGAAAAAGATTCCCAAAAAATTCCAGAGAGCTCCAAGACAATTGGTTTCTGCCACGTCTGCAATCAGGTACAGACTCTGAAGCTGCACATGACTTATTAACAAAGTCAGTCCACTTGAAGAGTCTAATTTTGCCTTCTAAGCAAGCAACAGATTGGCTCAGGAAGCGTCAGCATCTTGTTGCTCTCACCAGGATTAATAGTGTTTCACTCCTCCTCGTTAAAGCAGCGAGCCTGCTGCAAGAAGCCAAATCCATCCATGGAGCACCCTCCCCGAGTGGCCCTAACCCAGAGGTGATGCCAGGCGGGATCCGGTCTGCAGGGCCCCGCTCAGCATCTCCGACCGACCCTCGCTGCCCGCTTTGCTGTCACCTGCTCCAGGCTGACAAACAGCACCTATTGTGGAGACCGGGAAGCCACAGGTAGGGATCTGGAGGATGGAGAGCAATGGGGACCTTCCTCCTCCCAGAAGGGTCTCAAAGCCCGTGCATCGTACCCACTGCGGAGAGGCTCTGCCAGGCAGGGCGGTCTCCAGGAGGCCGAGGTCTCCCGCTGCCAGCGCATCTCCCCGTGCCCCTTTCCCATCGCCCCAACAGCGGGAGATGTCCTCACAAGACCTGATGGGTCACCTCATGCGGCCACAGGACCCAGAGCAAAGCAGCCAGGACCGTGGGAGGCACCAGCCAGAAGCACTCTGCTCTCCCCAGACCGGAGCACGGACCATATGGTGTCCAGCGCATAAATACATGAAGTATTTTATAACGCCAGACGCAAAGGCCAAATTCTGATCTAAATTAAAAAGGTATAAATCCCCAGAAAATCCAGTGCTGATATCAATGTTTTTTTTCTTTTTTTCGCCCTTTGGCTAAGATAGGATTACACAGGTTTAAGCACAGATTAGATTCTGCTTCTGAGCTCCAGATACGTGGAATATACAGACAGGCCAATGCTTCTGAAACACACGTCTAATAGACAAGAAACAATTTTCTAGCAGCAAGCTGCCTAATCATCTATCCGTCCAAGAGATGTTACGGTGCCCAACATTATAGCGTTTCAAAACAGAAACCACTTCTTCCTCCTGTGTTCCAGCATGGGGGAAAAAAGTTTCATTTGCCTCACATATTAGAGGAGATTTTTTTTTTCCACATATATGTGTGCAAAAGACAAAGTGCCTGAATATTTTTTGTAGGAAAGAAAAAGTAACAGGAGAAAGGAGAGATGAGCATCTGATGCAGCAAGTCAAAATGTACACGTACAATGACCCCAAGCAAATTGCAGTTTCCATCTCTGCAAACGGGCACCTAAAGATGATGCTGGCGTCTGAAGGTCATGCTTTCACACAGCCAGGCAAATCAAAATTCAGGTGTATTTCTGGAGAAGCCTGAGGACAAAACCGTTACCAGCCTTCAACCTGCTCAGCTAATTGGGACATTTGGAAATCAGCCTGTTAATTAAAAAAATGCCATTGAAAAGCCTGGCTATCTCTGCATCCCATTCACGGTACTTTTACAAATCTCATGCAATGCAAGCAAACACCAAAAGCATCACCTTGTCTCCAACGTCTACACCACAAGTCTGACCAGCAGAGCTGACGGGCAAAAAACTCATAGTTTTAAGGTTTGAGGAGCTTCAGCCATCTTCTCCTCAACCAGGACTCAAGCTGCCTGGAGGCCCAAATATAGGACTCACCCAGAATGAATCCTAGTTAGTTTTATTCCCAGTTGCGATGGGTAAGTGCGGGTCTGTGAGCTGTAAGCCTCTGGCACAGCAGTTTGCCCCTTCGCCTAACCTGGGCTCACCTGGAAGATGAGGTCTGGAGCTGATGACCACCTTCAGCTTTGGCCCATCTCCATACAGCCTTTTCTGCCAGGTCAGGGCCACTCTCCTCCCCACCATCTCCACCATCAACGACTGCCCCAGAAACTCTGTCATGTGGACCAAGAGCATCACAAAACATTTTCTATCAAACATCCAAAAAATGGTCATTAGACAACATACAAAACCAAACTGGTCTGTACCAGAGCATCTCCAACATCCCAGGGAGCAAAGGGCAACAGCGAGTGAGAGCTGTGCTCAGCAGGGGCGCTCTGTGCCATCAGTGACCATTTATTCCAGATACAGAAACATTCCAAAACATCCACCTCCACCAAGAAGTCAGGATTTCAAGGAAGGCCTAGTTCCTCAGGATTTCAAGGAAGACCCAATTCCTCTCCTCTCAAGCTGTAATGCCACAAAAGGAATGAATATGCTCAAACAGGCAGTATTTCTTTAAAAAGAAAATATTTCAGTGAAAGCAAACCAAACTAAACTACCCAGAACTGCACCATTAGCAACACACACCAACAATGATTTTTTTTTTTCCCCTAAAAATTCAAACTTCATTAAATGGTCCTTAAATTCTCCCCAAAGCCAAGGGAAAGGGAAAATGAGCCAATAGAGGAACCAGGTATATTGCTATTGAACAGCAATCTGTTATTTTAATCAAGTACTGCCTACTAACTGGAAGTTGATTAGAGCTCTGGGATAAAGCATCAAAGTGATCCGAGGGCCTGAGGACAGGCATTGTTACAGCACTCGGTGCAGGAAGACACTTGATGGTATTGTCAGCGCCCCTCTGCAATAGCCATTGAAACCACGGGTGTAGGTGTGCAAAGTCTCACCGTTCAACAACGCTCCCTCTGGAACTCAAATACTTACAAAAATAAATTCGAAAAATGGTCCTAAATCATTATAGAAAACAGAAACATGGTCCATTTTTAAAACATACTGAAGAGCGAAGAGAATCATATAAAAAATCCTACAAACGGTTCAGAAGAGAGAGTGCCTGTGAGCTGCCTCCTCAGCCAGTACTTATGATGAAGATCTCACCAGCTGTCATGCACATACCAAGGACACCTCTCCATCAACAAGCAAACCCTGCCCCAGCCCGCTTCCCTCCCCTGGGCAGAGCATCCTGTCCTGCTGGAGCCGTGGCCACCTTACACATGGGAACGGTGAAGCGGGACGAGCCCCACCACTGCTCTCCATCAGACACCATCAGCCCCGATGCTTGTCCCAGCTGGGGCTGTGCTCTCAGCCAGGTCAGATGGCAAAGCAGGTGCATTTGCACAGACGGTACCCAGAGCACAAAAATGATTTTACCCTCTTTGGGGACCCTGCTTGCTTCACAAGCCCTAAAGATCCTGTCATCTAAACATGTACGAGAGCTTATTTAGATGGAGAAAGACACACACAGTCACCACAGGACCTCGGAGAGATATATATTCCCTAACTGTGAGCGCTGAAGGTTGTATTTTTTTATGGTAAGTGATCAAAAGATGTTAACGAGTCACCAAGACGCAGTTTGCCCTGGAGCGCTGGTGTTTTTTATTGGGCCATCTGGGCTTTACTGCAACGCAAACAGCATTACTGGCAATTGTTATTAGCAACATTATAATCATTAACAAAATACCACAGTACTCGGATTTCAGGTGTCGTCTCACCTCCTGCTGCGCAGCCCAGGCTTTCCGAAGGTTAGGCTGGGATTTAGAGGACAGCCTGCCCAAAACCCATCAGCAGGGAGAGCGTGGTGCCTCTAGGCGCCCAGCATCCAGCCCTCCCGAGTGCAGAGACTGCAGTCGCACCTCAAATATCCTTTTTTCTGCTTGGAAATGACCTTGGGCAGCAGCTGACAGCCCTACTGCTCGGGGCCAAACTCCACCTTCCCCTTACCATGGGACAAAGAATAATTAACACCTTTGTTCACAGGTATACATGGTTAGGACAACACACTGTCTTTTAAAGCCTGCCCCATTTCTCTGCAAGAGGTGAACCCATGACTCGCTTGCACTTGAGCAGAAGATGGTACATTCGGGATGTGCGTCAAGTTGCCAAAAAACAAAAAGTGGAAAAAAGAACCACCCAAAAAAGTGCATTTCTGTTACAGTATGTATACGGATGCTCACTACCTAGACAATGTGTTTGATAGAGTAAATGAAAATCAGACATCTTCTCCACTAGCTGTTGCCTCACTCATCATCTTTTTTCTGTCAGGACATCAGACTTGTTTCGAGTATCAGTCGCTTTCCTGGTTTTAGCCTCTGTTGGTGAGAAGCTGTGAACAGACAATACCTGCAGCAGCGATCCTGACCCTGGATGCCTCCTCCTGGAGAGGACATCTCCACCTGAGCTCATCCCACCTCCTTTTAGGCACTAAACTGGGACATGTGAGTTAGTGACAGCTCCAGTAAGCATCTGAGGTAGGAACAGAGGGGAAGGCAGAAAGACAGCTTGTACAAGGTGTGCTGCACCAACGTGGAAGGAGAAGCATTTTGGTCTGTAAATGCCAGTAATTTACAGTGTTGAATCCTAGTATGCCTAAGGAGGAGGAAACATCTAAGAACCAGCCCAAATCCCCCCCAGATCTTGGCTAACGCATAGCTCACCCTGTGCACCCCAGCTTGGAGGCACCCACTGCCCGTCTCCTAGTCTGGCTGCACTTCAACCCTGTGTTCGGTCCAAAGTTCAGCTCTCCAGAGCACCACCAGGAAAGCAGGGAGCAGAACGGCGCTTTACAGAAAACAGTCCATCCGCAGTGTTTGCGCACACAGTCCTTGCTAAAGTCGCAGGAAAACAGTGCATAAATTCTTACTATAGTGCACTAAACCCAGACAGTTCGATTCAAGATGCACAGGAGTAAAACATGCAGGGGGAAAAAAAAAAAAAAAAAAACCAAACAAACCAATTAATCTTACTTTGTCTAGATAGTGCCTTACTTTGCAGAGTGGTACCAGCCACACAGAAGGAGCCAGGAGCCTCAGCTGATAGGGACTGGCACGGCTCCACTGCTTTCCAGTGAAGCCAAGCCAATGTAAAGACAGCTGCAGATTGGGTCCAAAATATGAAGTCACAAAAAAGGTTCCTCTAAATTATTTAAGATGTACTCACTCTTGGCTCCCATGAATGCTTTTACAGCTCTCTCTCCATTCAAAGCACCATCACCCACCCTTCAAGCAGGATTATTTTCCTTTTCAATTGGACTTTGACTCAACAGCAAATTTAATTAACTGACCTAATGGACTAGAGCTGTGGGTTGAAAAAAAATAAGAAATAAAAAACAACTGAGACTCCCAACCACAGCAAAAGCAGGAAGCCCAATGATGCCCGCAGCAGTGCCGTGCCTGAGTGGCACGTCACCCTTCAGTCTGAGAGCGGCCACAAGAATCTGGCCGCACTCCTCCTCCGAAAAGCTCTGCAGGCTCCTTCCCAGCTTTGGAGCTGCTGGTGACATTTCTGGCCTGGGATTATTTATTGCCATGTTCAAAGCAAGCAACACATCACTTAGAAAGTGAAGCACCACTTAAAAGGCACGTCACCGAAATCCAACTGCATTACATATGATTATAAATCAGCTAACTTCCCATTGACTTATTTGAGAATACATCCATTTGCACAGAAAAAAATAATCAGACATCCACTCATTAATGCTAACTTCATCAGCTGTGGCAAGGAGCACCATATTCCCCTCACCCTTCTGACCGCACACAGCTGCTACTCTGTTTGCCTTTTCCTCTTCTATTAGGAAAAGGGGAAAACAAAGAAAAGAGTATTTCACGCCTGTCACAAGATCACCTGATGGAAGCTTCCAAGAACAAATTCATCATTGCACATGCAAGGTACAGTCAGGGTGACGTGCATGCAAAGCAGTGATTAATTATAGACTTTTTGCTGAGGAAATTTCTGAGCATGAAGGGCAAAATTTAAATTGCTGATCAGCATCACTTTTGTTATAACATGTTTGGAAACAAACTAACGTGTTGGAATTAGGCTCCTTGTACCAGCTTTGACACCTGTATCTGCCATGTAAGAAATAAAATTTAAAAATACTTCAAAATATGTTCTTTCAGATGCAAATTCCTTTCTCTTCATCAAAAGATGGTGAGTAATGGGTGGAAAGTTGCCAAAAAACGTGTTTGTGAAGGATGGGAGCCCAGCGTGGCAGGAAAGCGTGGGTTCCACCACCAGCCCCTCTGCTCCTCCAGAGGGCAAGAAGGTCTGACCCTGCTCCTGATGGTGCCCAAGCTCCACAGCACACACAGGCTGGGTGAAGTCATGGCACAGGAGGGAAACCCATCACTTCCTAGGGGTCCCTGCAGCCCTGCCCAAGACCTCCACGCTGTGGAATGGCAGAAAAGGCCACCAGCCACAGTGGGTCCATGGCCTCAGTTCAGTCCCACTGCTGCTGCCCAGCCCGCAGGCGAGAGCGCAGCCGGGGACTCATTCCTGCGCTCTGCTACTCCTGCTCCGAGCAGCACGCCCAATTGCGAATTTCTACTGATTGTTTTCATGCCTAGAGAACAAAAATAGGAGATTCAGAAACTGTTTAAAAATAAGAATTCCTATCCCAGCCAAACATCTCCAGCACCAACAAAGCTCTCGAGTGAGGTTAGCTCTGGGACTCCCCCTGGCCCACAGCCTGCGTGGTCTTGCGTCTTGGTCTATCTCAGCTGTGCCACACAGGGCTTGGCACCGAGTGCCAGCCCTTTAAAAATTAAGGCCTGAACAAACAACAGAACAGGCGATGTCAGTGTCAAATACCTATAGCTGCATCATCTCACCGGCAAATTACATCAAGTACCAGAAGTTATCTTTGCGAATGTTTGGGCTCTGGGATCATTCAGTACTTCCTCTCATTCTCCTAATTTCTGACTTTACACCCAAGTTGTTTGCCGCTGAGAAGTGCAATTAATGCCGCCTCCTCCTCCTCTGCACAAAAGCATTCCCAATGGCACCAGTTAAGCACAGGACCGACAAGGTGCGCTCCCAGCCAGCCCCAGCCGTCAGGTGGCAATGCTGGGAACAGCTTCTGCAGAGGACAGAGTGCTAATTAAGCTTCCCAGGAGACCCCAGCGATGGTCGCCCCTTGCGGGCTGGCTACTGGGACAGACACTGCCCTGCACAGGCTCATCTGCACACTCACGATTGCTTCTTTGTTCACCTCGGAGGCAACCACGACCGTGCCAAGTCGGTAACACCACCACATTTACCTGTGAACACTAGGCTGGCGTTCTCCAGTTCTTCCTGTGGAACCTTGAAGCTGAAGGACTCATTGTAGAAGGGATCTATCGTCCCCCGCATGCAGGAGGTCTTCTTGGTTTTTGTTAATTTTAATCCATGAACAAGCTGAATTTTCACAAAGGGATCTGACAAAAAGCACAAGACACAGGCTCTGCGTTACGGGCGTCGTGAGTCAGTACCCCGATTCACGAAGGCTGGGGATGGACCATGCTGGAAAACAGTATTTGGAAATGACCGGGCTTGTACCACCACGTGCTCCAAGGGATTTGCAGTGGAGACAAAAGTCAGGCAGCTGGATTAAAAATGCTCCCTGCCAAAACCACAATTAATGACAGCCTTGATAGAGGCCAAGCGTACTGTTCTTTTTGGAAAATGCCAATATTCTGGCAGCAGCAGCCGCTGGGGCAGAGAACATGGGAAAAACACATGAGGACATACGCATGAAGCAATTACCAGCCAGCACGCTCAGAAATGGCAGAGCAATGCATGGACACTGGAAAAACCTCCCACTACCCACAGAGCAGTTAGGTATCGTAAATGAAACTACTGCAGTGTTAACACTTGGGCAGCACGCAGCATTTGCAAAACACAGCGCAGCCACAAACGGGCTGCCTTACAGAACACAACACGAGGGTAACTTAGAGCTCCTGGTTCCTCTCCTCACCCTGGTTCAGAGATTTTTACTTTAAATATGGCAAAGGTATTCACACCCTCCATTTTATCTCAGGGTAAACATTCCAAATACTTTCGTTATTGTTGGCTATATATATATATATATATATAAAATTAACATCCAGAGCCTTGTATTAATAGCAACTGAGCATCCAAATCCCCCTGGGTCCCCCACAAATTGCAGCCTCACCACTGATCTGCTTTAAAAGCACATACAATCTGTGCATGAGTAACGTGAGAAATGCACTGCCCTTTACCTGAACCTTGGCTCATGTCTGTCTGAAGAAGCTGTTTTGCTCTAATGATGTCCACGTTCAGTCTTCCCGCGCTAGGTAGGTAGTTTAGTGACAACAGCAGCTCTCCCAGCTCCACTTCATTCTGCAGGGAAAAGGGAATGTGGAAATTCAGAACAGAGCTCAGAGGGGAAGGGAAGAGCAGGAAGAGAAATTAAATAAATCCCATTTGTATAAGTGCCTGAAAAATAAATTTTAGTCACGCTCTAAACTGCAACCAAGAACCATCTGGTGGTACCTCGTACTGAGCAGAAACAAGAAAGAATACTATCCCCAGGTGCAGATCGTTCTTTAATCGCTGATCCTTCACCAGCTTTTCAGCAGTCATGCAAAGACGACCTATAAGGAGGAATGAATACAAGGTCAGTAGTTTCTACCTGCCCCATTTTGAACGGTTCCAGGTGGCTCTGATCTTACCAACCTCACATCCTTATTAACGTACAAAACACAGACCCATCAGAGAAGACATCCTCTTCCCTCCCCAGCCCCCAAGGACCACACCAGCCACTTGGGAAGTTCAGGCACGAGATGGTTAATGCATCCCTGGGTCACAGGAAGGCGATTCGGAGGAGACGTCCCCTCGGCATCCAGCCCGTTCTACCCAGAGCCCACGGCACAGCTTAACTGTGCCCTTGCTGTTCATCAGGCTGTACCACGGCCATAGCTTCACATCAATATAGCTGTTCAGCCATTATTTCTTTTCCTTTTACTTAATGATGCTTAAAACCAGTAATTTAAAAAAAGAGCTGGAGAACTGACATCACTGCTTCTCAGGCGTGACAACTTCAAATAACCTCTCCCCCCTAGCACCACCTGGCTCCGAGATGCTGTTATTCTCAGACACAAAATACACACATGAAACAACTCTGGAGACTGAAAACACACCAGCCAGCCTGGGCACGGCATCGATCCACCTGCCTCGTCTCAGGTCCATGCAGGAGTGCAGAGCTAGTTCTTCATCCCAAATAGCCAAACAGTTCAAAACCAAGCCTAGATCGGATGGTCACAGGAAAAGGAGCTGCAGTGGTATTGCCATCACAACAAAAGGCTTAAATATCTTTAACTGATGCCCCAAATATTAGATTACAGAAATCAGAGACTAAAGGACTGGGTAGACAATAACGAAAAAAGCTCTGAGACACAGTCACAGCCTGAATTGACCCAAAGAACCAGGTTCATCAGCAGATGGGCCAGCACACGAGGTACCCATCCCTGGCAAAGCTACCAACGGCTCTGGGGAAACTGAGGCTAGGGCTGCCGGGAAACCCAACCAGTTGACAGCTATTCAGCTGCACACAGAAAAGCACAATTTCCACTGAGTACAGATGAACCAGAGGGCTCGGACCGAACCCGAGCAGGCACTCAGGGAAAAGCCCCGTCCCTCTGCCAAGAGCGGCACAGCCCCTCCTGCCTGGCCTGCCGGCCGCACAAAACGGCTCCCGCTAACAGCAAGCCACTCGGCCCCTCACCTAAAGAGCCAAGTGCTAAAACCGACGTCAGGTAATGGTATTAAAAGTTTTCCCTGAGACACTTTGTCTCCTCTCCTGTTCCTGTTGACTGCTCCCGGCGAAGGTAGCGGGGCACGCGTGGCACACAGGAGCAGGTGCCAGGCTGAAGAAGTCCTGCACCTCTAACGCTACATAATACAATTTAATTTAATTCAATATCCTTTTTTTGGCTTTCCACGGAAAATATGGCAATAGGCTGCCCGATTTCACATCAAAGGTCTCTGCGTTTCACAAGTTGGTAAAGGAACCCCTCTGTGTTTAACCCTGCACATTTAATGAGCAAAGGACAAGGGAAGCACCATGTGGGGAGCAGGACGAGGGCTGCAAGTACAGCAGCATCCTGACCCAGCCCCTGGGCGAAAAGCGTGGACCTACATCACAGATTCTTAGGCAAACCCACGTGCCCTCCTCGCACGCTCCGCTACCCCAGGAGCCAGCTCCAGAGCCAACCTGGCAGCATCCACCCCAAGCTGGCCCACCTTCTGCCTGACCTTCCCCACAGCCCCTCTCCCCCACGAGCAAAAGCATCTGATTTCTTAGCCCAAACTCCTTTTGTCACAGCATCTCTTGGGTCACGTTATGTGGCAGTATATGACTGCACAGCATACACGCTCACATTTATCACGTGCGTTTTCTCCTGTTGCTACAGTATTTTTGATTTACCGAGAAGGCACCCCTCTTCCATCAGCCTTTGTCAACTCCCACACCACAGTTCTGCTCAATATAAGATATTTTAAACTCCTTCCATCAGAAAGCCATTCCCCAACACAAACCTGACCCAATATGCACACGACGCTCACGACTCTTGCGAGGTCAAGCCATATGTACATACACCGTTGTGCCCAATGGTTGCACAACGTAAGGATCTAAGAAACTCTCACATCCAAGGTGATTTAAACATCATCTATCTAATTTTAACTATCATATTTGGTTTGATTTTCCCCAAAACCACTCCTCTCGGGTCGGTGGCTGGAACAGCCTGAAGACACGTTTATCATCGAGAACAGTCGGTGACTTCTAAATCTATTACCAGGACAGTAACGAAGCATCACAGCGCCTACAACGCCACCCACAACAGGATCCACCTGAGGTACCCCTCGACCCCAGCTCATTTTTTATAGCATATCAACGATATTTTTCACATATCCAGTCCTACTTCCACTTGCATTCAGCACAGTGTCAGGTTTCATGCAGGCTTTGATTCCTAGAAATTCAGGTACATTTGGACAGCACAAATTAGGAAACTAATTAGTGATGTTATTACCTGCTGGGAAGAGACAATCAAACAGCTCCGGCTGCAAATACCAAACTTCTGGCACAGCCAGGAGGCAGGCTGGCACTGGGCAGGGATGTAGGACCTTTCGAGTCACCTCAAGCTTGGAGTGCTGAAAATCCACATTAAGATTTGGGGTAATTAATCCTGGATTCATCCATTGGTGGAACCTGTTGACCCTATCCAAGACCTGCAGGAACTAAGGGGCTTCCCTGGGTCGGGGAGGAGCGGTGAAGCTCAGCAAGCCAAGGTAGATCTCCACACTTCCGACACATTTATATTTATGCTCCATTTTAAAAAAATTGTCCTGCGTTGTACACTGACAACATCAGACTGGGTATGTAACACCCACTGAGGCACAGGCAGGAGAACCAGGCACCTACCCCCACCTGAACCCTCCCCAGCACCCTGTCCCGTAACCCCTGCAGAGGTTATTCAAGGAGCCACTATAACGGAACCATCACGCTGCTGCCTAACCCACGAGCCTTCGATAGGTAAAGGTAAAGCTAAATCCCTGCTTTTCCATGGCACCTAACCTAATAGGACACCTCTAGAAAAATCTTTTTGACTATCTGGGCTGAAATTTGAGTAAGGTGAGATATAAAATGCTATACTCTGTAAGTATGATCCACTGAAGTCAGAAGACAGACTACCACCAACTTTAATGAGTCTCAGATCAGCCCTAATTTCCCAAATCTCAATAGCACCTTCTGCCCCTCAATGCTTTTCAAGCGTGCCTAGATTTCTGTTAATTATTTTAAGGGAAGGAACATACAACCCAACCCACAGAGGCCGTGGCAGGATGGGTGTGCTCAAAGCCAGCAAGAAAGCAGCAGCCTCCTTGCAGGCAGAGCACCAGCAGTGTTTACAGCAATAACAAAAGGTGTTTTCAGGAGGAAACCCAGATCCCCGGACAGCTCACCTCCCCATACAAGTGACTCAGCCTTTTCAAGGCACTTAACTGGCGCACGGAACTGCCTCTGATCTTATAAATGCATTATTTCTAGCTTAGCCACAAGGATCTAGGGAACGTGCTTCAAATTCTGCCACAGTGCCTGAGGGGATGTCAAGCACTCGAGAAAATGAATCAGTGGCCAGCAGCCACCACGTGTTCCTCCCCGGCACATCAGACCGGCACTGCCTCCACCGTGCCATGCTGCACCATGCTCGCTAACTTTCTCCTGTTCTTTGGTCACCTGCCATCATTAGCAAACAAGCAAGGAATTAACGGGCTCATCCAAGAAGCCGAAGGTACAAGGCATACCTCCTCAAGTTTTAGTTCCCTGTGCTTTCCCCAACAAGCTCACGCCATGGTGTACCTTTGCTGGTGCGACAGTCTTGCTAATAAGACACGCTTGTGGCAGTTTGTGTCGGAGATGAAGATGCAGGCAGAGCTGCGGCTTAATGGACTCGCTGGCTCAGCGGGCAAAACAGAGATAACTCGGGAGCACAGTGGGGTCCGCTGCGAGATGGAGAAACAGGACCCTTCTTGTTACGGGTCAGGCAGGAGACTCAGCTCGGGGAGGGAAGAGTGGCCACAGAGGTCTCAGGTGGCCCGTGGAGCCACAGGAGCTGCCCAGGGTGCTCCTGCAGCCCACGGACCCACTGAGCTCACCTGCACCTTGGAAACACTCTGTGTTGCCGTAACCACTGACCCCCATGCCCATCACCTGCTTATAGGCATCTTTATCAGCAACGGTGTTAAGACACGTCTTGCTGGGGGACTGCAGGCACAGAAGCCTGGCTTTTGTTTTGTCACACACTGGAGCCTCCCCAAGCCTCAGACTCACATAGGGGCTGAGCGGAGGAGAGGGATGCTTATGCATGAGAGGTGTCATTGGCACGTTGTTCACCGTAGGGAAAGGAAGTGCCTGAATTTTACTTTTCCTAGGTCCTTTCATCAGGAAACAAAAACGCTGTTGGTTTCGCCTTGAATATTTTGCTCACAGAATGCAGCGTGCAGAGGTGCCCCTCAGGCACCGCCGTGCAAAGGCATCATTTTAGTTGCCATTATTATGCTGATGACGTGCTGATTTGTGCCGAGATCCCAGATGACCCTGGAAAAGCAATTTCCTGTTTGATGAGGTGCCGGAGTGACACCAAGTCTGGGATGTCTGAGGCTCTCCTGAAGCTCTGATTAACATTTCACTCCTGGCTGTTCCTCTCTGCAGCTGTATTACACAGCCAGCCGTTTGGATTTGCAGCCTTGGGCTCGCCTGTGATCCAGAACCTTCTGCAGTTACCATTTGGGTTGAACCAGACACACACAAGAAGTTTTTTTTTCTTTTCTGTCATCTCTGAAACACAAAGAGCCTACCTCAAGGGAAGAGGAGTTTTTAATTAGTGCCATTTGCACATCTTGTTTGGATCAGGGCAATTCCTTCCCCACAGCCCCCCAGACTGCTCACTGTGCATTGCTACAAGACCAGCAAAATTCTGCAGCTGAAACCCTCCCCTGTTTCTGACGGGAACCAGAGCACATTACATCAGCACAGACATCTATGCAACGCTCCTAATGAAGTTTCAGATTGATTTTCCTCCTCAAGGTTATCTGTGATGGTACCTCCAGGCACATTAGAAAACTGATGGTTTAGAACAGTTTGCTCTAACAGGCTTTCTACAGCATCCTGTGGCACACAGCAATCATTTCTGAAGGCTGAGCCTGAAAAAAAATATATACTTACCAATGGATAAGAACAACGTTACCAATGTAACAGATGCTGAGTAGACATATGGTGAAGAGTGTCACAAAACCCGTTCTAAAGTCTAACTGGCTTTGCATCAGTTTGCACGTCCACGAGAAAGCCTCTCCTGTGCAAAGACCTTTGGGCAGGTGAAGGATGACTTCCTACGGAGAGCTCCTGCCCATGGCCCCCACTACCCCTTCCTCTGGGCTCCTCCTCAGCAAAATAAACCCCACAGCATCCCGGTCCTCCGCAGAAAGGGCAAGGAGTGAACAGCACAGAGGGGAAGGGATGAAGTGATCGAGGTGGCAGCTGGAAGCAGAAGAGACGGATAAGGATAAAGAAGAGAAAGTGATCAAGACGAAAAATTTCTCAGTGCTGGAGCTTTAAACACTGGAAAAGGAAAGGGAAGAAAAAACAACTGAAATCGATCAGGGGAAAAAATAAAGATACAGTGAAAGAAAGACAGTAGAATGCCATAAGCCAAAATATGACAACAAATCACAGGTTAAGAGCAAAAAACGTTGTCAGGAGGCAAGACCACATGGGGAAGGAGTGTGAAAATCCAGCAGCCTGCTGCACTGCTGCTGAGCCTTTCCTGGGAAGGTGGGGGAACGGATAAACACCCATCACGGCATCCCATCACTGTTCCCTCAACTCCAGTGACCTGCAGGGTGGTGGCACCCCGCCTTCAGCCAGGCTTTGCCCAGGGCATCTCTCCTGCCGGACATGGGTAAACTGCCAGGTTGATTTTAACATCCTGTTAATGAGCAAGCAGACCCCCACATAACCAAGCCACGTTCACCATCAGTGATTCTGCACCATTCCTTTAATTAAGCAGCCGCTGAGCTTTTGGACAGCTAAAAAAAATAAAAGGAAGAAAAGGAAAAAACCCTGACAACACTCACTGCCATATTTAATTTCCCATGACTGTGTCATGCACACAGACCCCTGCTCCACACTGATGCACACAGCCCCGAGTCAACTGTTTTGTCAACCCTTTGAACGGTCTCTGCCTGGCCACTTTTACATCGGTCCAATGCTTTATGCCTGTACGAGAGGGGTGCTGGCATTATTTTCAATAATAGGCTGTGCTACCAAAGGCAAGGCATCATCCACGTTCCCCAAGGATGGGTCCTTCTATGGGCTGCAATGGATACGCCAAGGAACAAGGATGCCAGGGACAAACTTGGTACACGCACAACTGGAGGCCTCCAAGCTGCATGCCGTAACCACCTGGCTGCACAGCAGATTTCAACGTAACACCCAAAAGAAATGCTGCGAAATGACTCATTACCTGACTTTCAAATTCCTTTCTCCCTTTTCCTTCCCAACCAAGGCACAGTAAGATCAACAGTGCAGTACTTGTTGTAGACTTATCCCTGAGATGGGAATCAAAAATTGTAGAGAGCTGCCATAGGAAAGCCACTCCATTTGTGAAGCACATATCATTTTGAACCTAAAAAGCTGACAGCTCCTTAAAGAGCTGTCATTCTAGGGCACTCATAGTACAAAGTTAAAAAAGGAAGTCCAATACATACCCCCTCTACTATAAAAGTGGCTTAACTTGAGGGGAGAAGGAATTTTTATGCTATTTTCCCACCACCACGAGGCAATTTTTTTTCCTTTCGCGGAATGATCTCCAAGCTCTCATTACTGCTGGTCTAAAACATTTATTCCTGCCCACTCAAATCTGCCAAGAGAGAAATGAATCATATGTCAATAAAACTTGGGGTCCTGAACATGTGTTTCAGAATTAATCTTAACGGCGAAATGTGCGAATCTGAGCCCAGCTACAGCAAGGCCTGCCAACTTCATTCACAGTAATTAAGCAAAGTCACAAACATTTAAGGGGATATTTAAGGAGCGCAGAGTGTTCCTATGGGGACTGGACTCAAGAGTTACTCCAAGAGCAGCTACTGCTATTTAGAAACACATTAATTACTCTGCAAGAAAAAGCCTCCCAGAACTACGAGGGATGAAGAATTTGGCAATACCTGCACTGACATTTTCTACAGGGAATAAGCCCTTCTGCTTAGTTGCTGGCTCTGACAATGTACTGGATGGCAGCTCCCCTGTGCCTCCGCTTTGGACTCAATCCCACCAAGTGCCGAACACACAATCCAAGCTAAAAAAGCACTTACGCACAGATACGGTCTTTTGCCTGAGTCTTAGCATCAAGTGTTTTATTGCACTGATTCCTCAAGGCTGAGGGGACGGCACATCGCTCACCCATATTCAGGTTCTCTGACAACCCGTTCCCAACATAACGAGTATCGCAATGCTGCACAGCCCACCTCCTTACACCCAAGGTAAGTTCTCAGGCTGTTCGTTAACAAGCAACTCCATGAGGTGGTAATGAAGATCTTCTGCTATTAATGATGATGGGCTTTCACCCGTTGAGGAGCTGTACATCCTGCCTCACAGCCCTAAGGAACTTATCCTGGTCCAGCTCGCAGTGGAGTCAATGGAGTCATTGGCTGCAGAAGCTGGACCGTGCCTCAGCCTGGGAGAAATGCACCCGTCGCTGCCGATGCCACAGGCACCAAGAGATTGCTGGCATCCCCCATCTTTCTTAGTGGGGCTCACTCGTGTTCGCACAGTCCTGTACTGAGGCAGCGTCCCAGCTCTGGGCTTGATGGGGCTCAGCACGAGGGTGGGACAAGGACTCAGCACCTGCCTTTATGAGCACACTCCATGGCAATGGCTTCCAGCTGGATACAGCAAGTGCAAAGCGATGTTCATCTTAGCCAATACCATTTAGGCCACTTTCTCTGCTCTTCAACAGACCTTGCCCCATCCCACTCCCACTGGTATGGAGAGAAAACCTTCTCCACAGCTCATTCCATCTGGATTCACTTTCCTCCATCTCTCCAGCTCACCATGTTTCTGTCTATAAATGCCAGTGAAAAAAAAAAAAAAAAATCACGTATTCTGTGTCTTTCATCTTTACATATCACGTCTATGCCTGTCTGTTTTTCTCTCCCACCTGTTACTGGTTTTCCAAGCACCTGCTTCAGCATTTTCTCCACCACGATCTTTATCGCTGGGGGGCTGCTGCTGCTCCGTGTCAGAGTCCCGGGGCAGCCAACCCAGCCTGGAAAACTTTCATCGACTCATGATCAGAGCTGACTTAGGTTCAATCCAACAAGAAAGTAATAAAGGCTATCTGTCCTTCAACTAATCAACAAAAAAAGTGAGAAGTATAAAAAAAGTTGTCAACATGTCAAGTCTATCGTTCCACAGGCAGAATCTTCCAACTAGCAATCAAAAAAACCCTCACAAATTTCTAGCACAAGCATCACTGTTATTGAAAGACATTAAAATGCAGTTTTTCAAAGTAATAAGCGTTATTGTTTTACTTCTTCCAGGACTTATTTTAACCCTTTGATCAATGCATTTAACTTTAATCACTACTAAGAGAAAGTAGACCTTATTCAATGAACTTTAAAAATCTTATCACTGAGAAAACATGGGAAGACAATACCAAACATGCTCCCCAGATATCCTAGTGCAAGTACCGTTGTTCTCTTTCCAACTGCAGTCTGTCAGCTAAGGCCCAGCCAAAAAGAACAAGGAAATATGAAAAGACCAAAACAAGGCACTTCAGTAATCAAGGTGTGAAGGACTTTTTGCTCGAATTAAGTTTTTCCATAGGATAGCAAGCAGTTAAATGCAAAAGGCTTGTAAGGTTAGGTGTGCCTATTCAAAGGGAGTTTTCTCTTTTTTTCCTTCCTTTTATACGTATCAGAAATGCCAATTTCTGCATAAATAATTTATCTTGAATCCTGGTGAAGCAGACAGCATTGCTGAAAGCAGCAGCAGCTTTCAATGAAACTTTGGAGAGGGAGGGAGGAAGGGCTGGCTCTGAGCTTGGCACACGAAGGCAGAGATGATCTTGTCTAATCAAGGTCTGTATTAGCTGTGGAACGAATCCATGTTACTAATAAAGAGATACATAATACAGAGAAGTATTTATCATGCAAAAGCGGGGCGGGGGGGGAGGGGGGAAGCAAGGCTGCATGGTGTAAATCATGGGAGGATAACAGGATGCAAAGAGGAGAGCTCTGTCCTCCGATACACAACGCAGAGCCCGTGATGAACCACAAATACCAAACAGAAAAAAATTGTTGCAGGCATTTGTAAATAAACATTTGGGGAAAAGGCCCAGGCAGTGAGGGGAGCCCAGGAATATCTGTCCTCGTTCATTTTCCTTATGAACCATTTCATAACACAGCTGTCCCCGCACCCCCCACTGCCACTCTACTGAGCAAAGCAGATCCCACTGACATGAAGACATGTCCTACATAAAGACACGCTCAGGGAGCCCATGATTTTGACTTGTGCACAACTTTCAGAACTTTCCTTTTAGCGTGAACAATGTTCAGGCTAATCCCGTAACACTCCCGCTTCTATTACAGCAAATCTAGTGGGCTCTCTTGCAGTTATCGGGGATCTTGATCTTCCTCTCCCTTGCACACTGCAGAAGGTCTGAGCAAGAGGTAAAAGCGCTCTCCAGCCCCTCTGCACACAGAGACGGGGCAAAGCAGAGGCAGAGGCCTGGCTGACTTCACGTATAAACACTGCTCAGTGGATTTTACTTCCACAAGTGTCTGAACACAAGTTTCCACTCCAAATCAGATTCTCAGATCCACACTGTAAATCAGCAGTGAGGTGCCACCCTTTTGTGAACACGTAAAAATCAAAGAAACTGTGAACCGTCGAAGTTCATGCAGTGTTTTGATTCAGTGAAGGCTCTAAAACTTAGAAATTGCAATCCCAGAGCTGGTGAGGAACCGGGAGAGGCAATCGTGTTATACCAACCTTGGGCGGTACTCCTGTCCTGAGCACAAACGCCTGAGATAACGCTCATGCCAACCTCTTAGCTTGGCTTTTTACAGGGTCATATGCCTCCAGCTATGTGGGTGATATGGCTAGTAGCAAATTTGGTAGCTAACCGCCGTTCCTGGTTGCAAAGTTCAGATTTTCCCATTGAACAGGTCTTTTCCTGGCTAGAGAGGAGGTGGCACCGACTGGGGCCCTATCCTGAGAACAGATGTGGAAGCACACAGACCCTCTACACCTTCTCCTCCCACCTCATCTCATGGTTGAATCTAGTCCAAAATGCACGCTCAAACTTGCACATATGCAACATGCCACTTACACGAGACAAAATCTATGGCAAGTTTATTTCCTTCAGGGACATGATGAAAATAAATCTACCACTACCTTGCAATTTTTTGCTCATGCATTATGCCATAAGTCTGTAGAGATTATGTCTTCTATACACTTTCTTGCATCAAATTATTACTGAACCGGCACCAGTGGTTCAACTCATGTTCCCAAAGCACAGTCATGTTAACAACCACAGGGGTGACTCAGATGGGACAGTGTCACTGCAATGTCTGGGAACGGATGCGGGTCACTGCAGTGACAAGAAGGATCTTCCAAAAGGTGCAGACTTCCAAAGCAGTCTTGATTTATTCTCATTAGAGCTGACATAGGATCTTTTGTCATGCTGCCTCCTTTGAATATGAAAGAGGACAGCTCCTCTACCTCACAGCATTAGCTGTAAGACCAGTTATAGGCCCAACACTATTTCAACCCAGCAGATGCTGTATTAACAAGATGACAATGACTAACTAGAAACTGCATTACTTGCCAACAAGCAAAGGAACCGCACAAAAAAACAGCGAGAAAAATTGTGGTGATAATCTGATAAATTCTGTTACCTGAGAACTAGGCACAAGGGCTTTCCACCAGTGTCCGCCTTTCACAAGGTCTACATCACTCAAGGGCATTGACACTTTGCCAATAACACAATGGCGTGAGAATTTGTCAAAATCCACTACGGTTAAAAGCAGAGTTCTTCTCTGGGCTTCTAAAAAGGGGATTTCAAATGTGTACCTCTCTTCAAACACTGGGTTCTGCGTTTTGCGTTTCACTCCGGTCTGCTTGGAGTTCTTCTGATCAGGAAGAAGGCAGATCTTCACGTAGGGGTTGGAGTGAGCCATGTCTTGCCTTGAACCGTCGTAAGAAATTGGAGGAGGCAGATCTTTAGCCTCAATGACTCGCACTATTAGATAATTATGCAACAGGTCATACTGAGTGCTAAAATGCAGCATGCCCAGCTGATACTTCGATAAGATCTCCTCATCTGTCAAGGAGTCCATATCATCACTATTCGAGTCAAGAGAGTACAGTCTTGGTTCAAATTTTCTAAAATAGTCATCTGGGGTATAGGTTTTTCGCAGGATAGTTGGCTGAACTATTTCTTTCTTAGCTCCTATTATTCCAAACTCGATAGGTTTAATGTCAATTAACGGAGAACTTGGCCTCCTTGACTCTAAACCTAAACAAGAGAAATGCACAAATACGATCGTTAGAAACTTAAATGAAGCCATTACAGGTGCAAGTCAACTTGTGCTTCTTTGGACACAGCTATTCTGTGTCTGTGCAATGCCCAGCACAGCAGGCTCCCCAGCGGGACTTTTCACCATTACACTGTCAACAATTAACAGCACCCTTAGTTACGCTGAAGGGCAAGCTCAGCTACACTTTTCCCTCCCGTCCATTTTCACGTCTAATTACCATGCATTTGCTTCAGCAAGAAAAACAGCACTGGCCCCTTCCACAGTGTTCCTGCAGAACAGGATGAGATTTTAATCAATGTACCTTCAACTTGACTTGATTCCCTGTCTAAAAGATGAAAGAGCAAGCACTGCAGTTTGATTTTCTTCCCCACAAGAATTACATTAACGTTGGAAGGACGACCTTACTTGAAATCCGCCTCGTGAGGCTGTAAGTGGACCGTGATGCATCTGAAGACGACCGCCTTCTGTCAGGGGAAACATCCTGAAGAGTGGGAGGCAGCTCACTGATTGCATTATCAGAGTCTCCATCTTTGTCCTCATTTTGGCTGCTTATCCTGTTATAACAAGAGACCTTTGGGTGATCCAACCCAGTAAAAGGAGTATATACAGAACAAAAATGCATTTTGGTACTCTGGGTCTAATCTTGGGTGCACATCCCTGGATGCTGTGGGGTATCTCCTCATCTAGTTGGCAAGCAAAAGGCCGAGCAACTGACTTCAGACCTATGTAAAAAACAGATTCTTTATCTTCCTGCCTGTCTTTCAAACAGAGTTGTATCAGTATTAGAGCATGACACAGGCCACACGGGCACGTGTGACTCAGATCTTGATCAGAAGTATNTAAATTCACAGCTACACCTTGGAAGCATGGCCTTCACTAGGAATGAACCAGCATGGGGAACCACGACACACACCTCTCAGTCAAATATTGCTTTGCAGGTACACCACTAAGGTTTCAAAACTCGATCTTATAAATACAATGAATTAACAACTATTTATTGACATAGCTTTTTAAATAATTGGCTGCTTTTTATCCACTTCAACAAAGCAGAGGTGATTCTCACAAGACAGTAATTTTACTGCCCAGGGCTCTCAGTGGGAGCAGGGAAGTTGGCAGGATCTAAATAACAGAGCAAGTTGCAGTGAGAGCTGTAGCATCTTTGAGAAGACCCAACAGACGACTGGCATCATAAAGAAGTCCACATGTAATTCCCATTTCAGTTTTTATGGGTGTGTGTGTATGTGTGTGTGTGTGTGTGTGTGTATGTGTGTTGTTTTCATATAAAACAACATCCTGGTTAAAAACCTCAATGTGTCACAGCCGCAGTGGCTCACAAAAGCAGTCAGGACCTCCCAACCTTGACTGAAACAGTAACAGTAGAGGAGACAAACTCTCCAACTGCACCAACAGAGGAGAGCGGCTGGCAGATATCTGCCGATGGAAATGAAATCACACAAGGGTATGTGATGCGTAGTGCACCACGCAAAATAAGCCTTTTGGCTAATCCATGAGACAGAGTACTCAAAAAAATAGCAGCAGATCACAAGGAAAGCATCAGCATGAAATGAGCAAAGCAAAGAGGAATACTGTGTGAGTTTTGCTCCTGATTCACCCTTTCTACGTGCGTGGCTCAGTTGGGTATAAACGAAATATGTTGAATCATTTGTTTTAGCAACCAATGGCTGGACTAGCGCAATAAATACATTCTGCAAAAAGCAGTAAACTCACAGAAAAGGTACCCCAAATATAACATAGATTTAAGCTGGAATTTCTTATCCAAATCCACAGAGTTCACACCAGAATCCATGGAAATCTCACCAACCCAGAGTCACATAACTCATCCACATTAAAAAATAGCCTGCTAATAACCAAAACCAAACGCTATGCTAAAAGGAACATACAGTATTTGCACAACTCTGCAGCCCGTTAACGACCGTCCAAATCATGCAGTTTGACATATAATCAGTACTTGGAACACAAATAGCTTTTTCACGCCTAAATGCAGGCCTACACAATCATAGGTAGCATTTGGATGTACTTGTGTTTGAGAAGCAAATGCACAGAACGAGGAGAAGGCAGGGTGAAAAGGGAATCAGGAAGAGAGGCATTAAGGATGTTCTACAACGGGTAAACGTAATAGTGAGTTAATAACATACAGATGACCTTTAGTAAGGAAATTGCTACTGAGCCACAATAATTTTTCCTCAGATAAACTCTGGCTCTGGTTAAAGCAGCTCTGTTTCTGTTTAAACCTTTGGGAAGAGGAGTCGCGTCCTGATTTCAATTCAGCCTCACAGATGTTGGGGTTTATGTAGAATATTCCATAACAGGCAGCGCCGACACACACCCTCACTCCCAGCCCATTTCTGCAAAGACCAGGATGCAAGCGCTCCTCGTGAAATAACAAGAAGCTACCATGCATTCAGGTCAATGCAGTTAGACTCGCTTCAGTAAGAATTTTTTTTCCTAAGTTGCCACTGTAAAAAAATTCAGAAAGTGGGAAAAATCAACAGTCTCCCAAGAGGAAGAGCTTAAACCTGCAGCTTTAACGTCCTCTCCTGAATTTCCAGGACAATGAGCTGTCTCAGAGCTGCCAAAGGGAAAACCTACGGGCAAAAAATAAAGGATGGATTATTAAGATGTTTGCTAGTAGGCCAATGAAGACCATAAAAGCAGTTTTCCCCTGGGGACTGGGTAAAGAGGTAAGGAAGGAGCAAATTGCATTCTGCATTACACCAGTGTCCTGGGCCCATGAAGAAGTGGCAAGATGGAAAGATCTCACCTGAAAACCTAGATCTAGAACACTAGAACCTAGAAACACTTTTAGGCTGCAAGCAGGAAATAGAATAAATTGGTTTGTTCCCAAATTCAATGCACGCATCTAAATGCAGAATATGGTGGTGTCAAATCCATCTTCCATTTTAGGGGGTTCCACTGAACCCAAAGCCCCCTTTTCAAAAATAAAAGAAAAAAAAGGACAAGGGGTCAATTGGTGTACACAGATCTCTGAGCACTTAAAAGCATACCCATTAAACACCCTGTTCCAAGACCAATTCCAAACCCTTACTCTGATCACACATCTAACTCCAGACATTGTTTCCCACCTCCAAAAACACATACAGAGATTTAAGAGTATAAGATCAATATAATGAAAATAGAAGTCTTCTTCGGCTTCTGAATTCTGAGCCAGCAGAGACTGCATGGGATCGTTTCCACCTTAAACCTGCACACACAAAAAGCGTAGCCCTCCTATTGATCAGCAAACAAAATACACCGTTTCTGTCTCCTGCCTTTTATTCTCCTTTCCTCTTCATCTTCCAGACTCTTGTTCCCCTACAGGCTCATTTTCTCCCCCTCTCCTCTCAATCACATCCCCTCGGCTCCTTTCTCTCTCTGCATCTCCACTGCTCTCTTTGCCCTCCTCGCTCGACTCATTTCTGGGTTCCCTCACCACTTTCCAACAAACTCACTCCAGAAGCTTAAAGCATCGCCATCTTCCCTGGCACCACCCTGGGTCCATCCTAGCTCAAGAAGAGGAGCCAACAGCCTTTTCAAGCAAGCAAAGCCTGATCTCCAGCTTCCACATCAACGTGCGTTAACAGGCATCCTTAGAGATCACAGGATTTGCAACAGTGCCAGAGGAGATGATGACTTCAGTGAGCCTAAGGCATGGCAGCATCCATGCCTCCTCACAAAGCAAAGCTACTTCTCTCATGTATCCTCTTCTTGCATACCTGCTGCCCCTCTCGGGCATTACTTCTGGGAACTCGCCTTCTCTCAGCACTAGAGCGGAACAGGGAGACTCTAACTGCACCAGATCGCCTGAAGCTGGAAGGAAAGACGGATATGTGACCTAGGCTGGAGTCCCAGGGACCCTACCCAGGGCTGCTAGCATGAGTAGGTGCAGCATGAAGCGCAACATGGTTGAAGAACTGGGCTGCTTTTTTCAGAGCACGTTGTCTTCTGCTTATGGTCATTCCAGTAAGTTAATTGTAGAGGCTTTCAGATGGAGCAGGACTGGGGAAAAACAACACAGGCTGAAGAAGGCATTTTATGAGGCCAAAGGTCTCCATGTTCTCTGCCTGTGGCAAAGTCCAGCTCATCTGCAAAGTCACCGTACATCTGAGTTAGTTTTGGGATCAAAAGAAGAACAGAGCTTCAATGCTTACAATGCCCCTTTAGCCAGACAGATGGATCCAGCAGTCAAAAACTACACCATGGGACAATCACCCCACACCCCCAAACGCACGTGATGTCCCTTCTGCTCCTCAGCACACCAGAGGAACTCCGAAGCATCCTCTCACGTCAAGCCTAGCTACTTGTTCCCAAGTATGTGATTGCTCCTGCAGCAGTATTTCCACGTCCAATACTGCAGCCTCATCACTGTGTTCTCCTGTGCACAATGCTTTCCTATTTAGCATTGATTTTTTTTCCATTTCCCATTAATTGCAGGTGAATCCATTTCTGGGCATATATCAGACTCTTAAATATGATGCTCCACATTTAAAAACCACTCTAACACATCTTGAGCATCTCTATTTTTATTGCTTCAGTATTAACTACCATCCTATTCTACCTGGATTCAAAAGAGTCTATAGACAAGACTGCGATTTAAACATGAGACAATTTATTTCATGCAGCACCAAGACATGGACCTTCCAGACCTGACACAGAATAACAGGAGGTACTCACAGGAGTAGATAAAATTAACAGAGTGTCTCTGTGCCTAGGCACCAACTTCTGAGCATCATATGATGTACTAAATAGGCATCTCCTGTGCCACAGCTTCTGGACACACCGAAGCTGTGTCCATCAATCTGCTCTCACAGAAGACAGCCCAGCCCAGGCGACAGAGCCGACACTAAAAGACAGGAGACCTCTGCTCCCTTCTTGGTTTCACCAGTGCCTCCACGGGGTCACCTCTGTGCTGCAAATTCCCAAACAAGGGGGAGTAAAACAGGGAAGACTTCACTGACTTTCTTTGTAATAGATTTGCAAAAACACTAATCAAAGCCCCAGACAAAACCCGGCACTGCCGCTGTTGTTCTTTAACGATTCAAGAGGAAATCTTGAAGAGCACTAAGATGACGCAGGAGACCAAGTCTTGCTAAATGAAACTTTAGATGAATTTCCCCTTTAGAGCACGCAGGAGGTATGCCTTTCATCTGCCTATATGATAACCACCTTCACGCTAGGATAAGAAAATGTTTCAAAACAACCTCATCAGCATTTCAGCTAGCTGAAGTGCTCCAAAGGGCTGGTCCATTTGAAGAGGAAATAGGACTGAAGATGAAAAGCATCTTTAGAAAAGGGTGCACAGCTAAATCAGTTATCAGCTTGCTATGCTAGCTTACAAAATAACTTCTGTCTTACTCATCAGAAAGTGTTTTACAAAAACTAGCCTTACTATTTGAGCTAACAGGGCTGCCCTTTGTCACCTTGCCGTTGAGTAGCCTATGTTCCCACCCCCAGCAGGAGGTTCCTCCTTTCTACGTGGCATCCTCTGAACGCCCTATCGCTATTTCGTATCAATACTCTCACCGCAGCTGAACAGCCCTACTCCTCAGTTAAAGCTATGAAATTGTGCATCTAAACTTACAGCCAGGCTGGAGTTTGAGCAGGAAAAGGTCCCAGGATTTCAACTTCATCTTCATTTGTTTGACAACAGCTACAGTCGAAACACTTCTGACAACAATTTCTACAAGTCCACCGGCACAGCAAGAGATCCGAGATTCTAGCGAGCAGACCCTGAAGCCATTGGAAACCAGAGTACAAGATTACAACCCATCAGTAGCTATTGAGAAATAACATTCAGCTGTATTTATGTTTGTGTTTCTGCAACAGAACGTTAAGAACTATATTTATTCCATCTATATCAACAGACAAGTGCTATGCCCAACTTCACTGCTGCCATAACAAGGCAGGAAAATAAGCATTCACTGCAGGTATTTTCCCCCTAGTAGCAATGTATTATTACGTAGGTTGGCAAGAGGGTGATTTACAAAACACTATGGCGTAGCAATATGCTAGAGTGGAAACATGCTTACTCTTTCACGCGCGTCAACAAACTAATAGATCGGCAAATGTACAACAGAAGGAATTAAAAACAGAAGGTAAGTGAAAGCTCTGATTTAATCCAGCAAGGGTCTATTTAATTGGAAAATCTTAACACAGCAATGTGAACACATTTCGTCCCTGTAGATGTATCAGCACGTAATACTTGTATGATCCATACACATACAGCATTACAACACGACAAACTTGCCACTAAAATAGATTAGCAAGAGCATGCTATCCACATGCCTCCCCTCTGCTATGATGATTAATTTAATGAAGAACCTTCAATGATTTTTTTTTTTTAAAGAAGTTACTTGACGCAGAAAAGTATTTCATTTCTTAGGTTTCCATGGTGGCACTGGCAGCATCCTTGTAACAGTGCTCCTCTGCCGTTACAACCACGGGGTGTGAGCACCCCATCAGAGGGGCAACAGGCTGCTGCCCCATTTCCATGCCGTCCCTACAGCCTTCCCTCCACTTCAAAGCTCTGCTTGCTTCAAGAGGAGCAGAAAGCCGAACCTTAGCCCACTTCCCACCCACACCAGCTCCAACTTCTGTGATTTGTAGGAAGGCTCATTAAGCAGCACAAGGGCACTGCTAATAAAGGGCATCGCTCCGTAGTCACGGAGGGGAGACACGCAGCTGCGAGAGCACAGCACGTGCACATCCAGGGTCGAATCGCTTTACGATTGTATGTGACCTTGAAACATTCCTAAGAAGCTGAAGAAATAAAGCACGTGAGAATTTCTCCGTAGATATCCCCCCAAAATACTGGAGACATTTGCAGTATACACAAGTGTGCAGATACAAGGGCACTATCACACCACGCAAAGGGGTTTCCTCTGAGGAACGCAGATCTGCAGAGAAGACTCCACAGGAACATTTCTTTTTGCTCCAGTAAAACAGTTTTTTCCATAAACAAAATCTGAACATTGCAAAAAAAAAAAAAAAATTATCAGCCCAAAATGCGGTGCATTACTTATATCTAGGACATCAGTAAAGAGGCAGAAAATACAAAACAATCCCCCCAGGACGGAACGAGGAGACAGAGCGGAGAGTGAATCATCAGATTAACTCACCTCGTTTATTGGTTCCAACTGTCCTTTTAGACATCCAGGATGAAGTAAAGGGGAACAAAATGAAAAAGACAAAAACAGGTTAGCAATGCTCAAATAACTTTAAATTTTCTGCCATGACATGCCCCGGCCTGGGATGAGCTTGGATTTCTGGCAAGACAGTACGTTGAAAATGTTAGAGGAAGGACAGGTCTCCTGACCAGGCATCCCCTTCTGCTCTTCCCAGTCCCTCCCCACCAAGCTCCCTCTGCTCCTTCTTCCCCAGGAGCGAAATTCCCAAACCCATCCAGGAGCATGAAAATCCTGCTCATTGCCCCTTGCTAACACGATATCACGTGCAACCACTTGTTTTCTTTTCTTTAACAACCTGTCTCTAACTGCAGCAACTACTTGCTGCTGACAGCAAACCATATCCAAATTTCCTGGTTAGATGCCACAGGGGGGAAAAAAGGCTTTCCTCCAGATTCAGCCCATATAAACGCAGTTTCAATGCCAACTCGTTAAAAGCAACATTTCTAGGAAGGGGCACAGACTCAGAATACTCTCCATTACGTACACATCACTTGAGGTAGCTGGGCGTCTTCAGTCTCATCCTCAGATGTGACTTGAAGAATACAAAAAATAGAAGTTAAGCGCTTAAAACTTGAGTCACGCAGTCCAGTTTGAAAATCTGCACTGCAGGCACTTTCCCCAAGTCACGAAGAAAATCTACAGCAAAGGAAGAAATCATCGCAAGCCAGCGTTTTATTCACAAAGCCACCCTTGGGACATTATACTTGACCCACTTCGTTGGTAACTGGAGACTTAGCATTTCAGATGCCTGCTGAAACATCTTTCCTATCGCTTTCTGTCTAATGTTTAAGAGTTTCCTAATTGTCCTGCTGTCTTTCTATAGAGAGAATCCCTAAAAAAAAAAAAAAAAAAAAAAAAAAAAAACCCCAAACCACAAAAATCACACAACAAAAAACCCCCACAACCCCCCCCCCCATTCTCTACTCTTCCACATTAGAAATTGGTTTCTAGCTTTATGCTCACGACAGGGACAAGGACAGCCTTTTATAAAGAAGCTGGGATGCAGAAGTTGCCTTTAGTTCCAAGAACTCTCCCACGGACCACGTTTCAGCCCAAGCCTCCCTTTTAAACTTCTTAGAAACCAGTGCTTGGTGAAAAGGCCACCACTCGTTTGAAACACAAATTAAAAGACTGGAAATGCTGCAGTGCAATGTGACAAGACAGTGATTACCAGATACCCATGGACCAACTGTTTAAGAAAATCCTGAATGGTTTAAATGGCTTTATCGTTCTTTATTAATGCAAAGTTGCAGCCAAAGCATGGCATCCAAAGCTACAGCGGTTTAGCAAAGCTGCAACAAGAATATTTAAATTGCTTTAAAATGAAGCGGCTGGATCTGTGCCACACAATCGAACGCCGCAGCACATGCTGTGTGAAGGAAGTGGCATTTCCGAATGGCCCACAGGGATGCACGGTAGGCTTGTGTCAAACAGCCCTCCTGGTTACGGTTGGCCACCGGTGATGTGAAACCACTCCTGTGTGCCACCAGCCCCAAGAGCACACGCAGCGGGACCGCAGGCACCATAATAAAGTGTCTCTGTAACCACCCACAAATCTCCGCCAGGACATGGGAGGACAGAAATAAGAACTAAATATTACGGTGCAGAAGAGGTAAACAAGTAACCAGCGCCATACAGGGCTTAAACGCAGGGACCTACGAAAGGAGAGCAAACATAACCAGCTGTGCGCATCCACCTCGCTCGCACCGGGCAGGAGGGTTGGGTCTGGGGAAGGGCAGAGGCTTAGGGAAGGACGCAACAGCCAACAGGCGCTGGGGGATCCCAGGGAGCAAAGCTGCTGCAACTTGCTCAGCACCCCCAGGAGGAGGGCTTGGCCCCCAGGGTCAGGGAGACACCGTCATGCCCTGCCATGTCATCCCAAGCCAGACGAGTAGAGGACAGCCCAGCTGGGAGCCCCCAGCCGCGAGTGAACCCTCGTCAAGGGCCGACCGCGGCTGTCCCAGGCACGTGCCCTCGCTTGGAGTCAGGTGCAAGGCAGGGCTACATGGCCGCTTCACACCTTGCTGCAGGAGCGCAGCACCCCCAGCCTGCCCAGGCCCACCGGGAGGGTTGCCTGCTCTAAAGCAGCACAGCCACGGGTCACAAACAGGGCAAGGGACCAGCTACAACCACCTGCCACGGCAGCGTCCCCAGAGATGCTGCAGCAGGGTGGGGTCCCCACTGGTGACAGACCCTGTTGCGCCCCTGCAGTTACACCCCCAGGGAAGGCTCACAACGGACACCGCAGCCTAGGGACAGCGGGGTCCCCCAAGCCACACACCCGTGGGCGGCCTCCCACCACCCCAACCTGACCAACAGCGCGGGGATAACAGGGTGTCCCCGCTGCCCCCGTCCCCCCACACCGCGCACACGGGGGCCCCGACGCCGCCGGAGGGCCCGCCCGGCCCCACT
>WAAD01013166.1:123314-140095 GCA_013389945.1 Fregata magnificens | reverse complement strand
GGAAGCGTCGGCAGAACGGAGGCACGTACGTGTGGAGCGGCGGCGGCGGCGGGTGTGAGAGCGGTGGCCTTGGCTGAGAAAGCGATTTC
This sequence comes from Fregata magnificens, assembly GCA_013389945.1. Taxonomy (NCBI): domain Eukaryota; kingdom Metazoa; phylum Chordata; class Aves; order Suliformes; family Fregatidae; genus Fregata; species Fregata magnificens. Next base: position 140,006 of record WAAD01013166.1, on the reverse strand, counting down.
TCTAGCAGTGTTTTCCTCCAAAGAGCTGGCTGTGCGAGAAGATGCTGCAAGCACACCAGAGCTTCAGCAGGGATGCGCTTGTTTTACGAGCTTGAACGACCAAAGTTAAAACATATACGCTCGCATCTTCCCAAGCAAAGAGGAGGAACTGGAGTAAGAAGCGAGCTTTTAACCCACAGACCACGCTAAGCAGCGTGTTGCTCGGCTTCGTGTCCTTGTGCTGAGGTATCGGGCCCTCGCCAGGGGAGGTGTGGCCCAGGGATGGGACCCTCTCGGGCAAAGCCCACCGCACGGGTGGTTGGACCTGGGGAGCTGAAGTAGGAAAGTGGTCTCCTTTGAGGGCAAACTCTTGGAAAGGGAAAGCACAGGAAAGGTGGAGATCTGGGGCTGATCCTCTTGAGCACCACCTTGGTACCACACGAATTACAGGCTTCCCCACCCGCCGCTGTAAACGAAGGCTCCTGCCCCTCGGCTTCGGAGGAAACTCTCCAGCTACGCTTCTGGCACCTTCCTGGCACAGGGGTTTACTCTAAGCCCTGGACAGAGGCGGAGAGGCAAGAGGCAGCGGTTTAGGGGTCAGCCCAGCCGGACGGGCGGCAGTTGTGCGCTGCAGGGCACTTCCCTGACTCACAACAGCCCCGTCACATTTCAGTTTACTGTGGTGAACGGCAAAAACACTCCCACCCTGGAGAAGGGGACATGGAGAGCTTCAGGTGTTGGCCAGCCTGAAAACGCAGGTGACTGCTGCTCCTTGTGGGGAGGAGGGAGCCGCTGGGCGGGATGGCTTTGGAAAGCTCTTGCGCTACTGATCTCATTTAATGGCCCATTTAAGTTCTCATTGAATTCAATGAAAAACTCCCGCTGACTTCCCTGGGAAGGGCCATACCCCGAGTAAAAAAAAATAAATTCTCTTTTTTCCCCAGGGAGAGCAGCTACCGCTTTAGAAGAATAATTACCACAGTAGAGATAAGCAAGAAAAAACCACAGTAGTACTTATTTGTTTCGGGCAGTTTTGAGCATATGATTAAACTGTGGTACAAGTTGTTTGTCAATTTTTGCTCTGCAATTCTTTTTAATTCCACTTCTTTTCAAGTGCCAGTGTTTAAAATGTCAGCCTTTACTTTGAATATCGTTGCTCTTTTCATCTTGACTCACCACCGCCTTGATGCAGCTTGCAGTAAGTGAACACATGGATTTTTTTTTTTCCTCCGTGTTACAACGGAGCGGAGAGAGGCTTAAACTTTTCAGACAGATTTTTTTGACTCCTTAAAGGCAGAACGCTGTTAGTCACAAAAACTATGGCATGCCTCGCTATACAAACATTATGTGCATGTTTGTACTTACTCCTTTAAAAACATTTAGGACAGAGGAAGGAAGATCCAATGCTGCATCAATTGTCACTGACTTTTTTTTGGCTGACACATGTAAGTATTATGAACCCAAAAAGAAGAGCAAAAGAAGTTTTGGGGAGGGGTGGTCACTAATACTATTGATTTTTACATGGAAAAATGCCTTCCCCCCCATGATTTAGTAGCAGACGGTAGTACAAAGCCATAAGATAGATGTGCTTCCCTTGCACACTCATACATATACATGCATTTAAGTGCCTTTTACACTGTTGCTTGAAGGCTTTTAGATTACAGTCTCTCAGCAAATACATTCGCTAAGCAAACACAGCTCTAACCCAAAGAATATGATGGATTTGAAACAGCAGACAGGTGATTATTGTAAAATCTAATTTCAAATCTGCATATGGCTGATGCTCTGATTAAGCTCTGCTTCTACAGCACTCAGAATAAACAGACCCATTTGACATGATGACAACATAACCTTTGGATGTCCTTTGCTGTGCACGCTCTGTGTCTGATAAGACACATTCCATACTTCCCACATGTAATGGCTGCAATGCAGATGGCGAGGCTTGCAAATGCAAAATTTCTATGCAGAAAACAAGGTAATTAACACTGCTTTTGCAGAGTATGATTTTATGATAGATTTCTGTTCTTACTGATATTAGTAGACATTGGGAATAAGATCGGCCACATCTAGAGCACGCGCTTGAATCATTACAACCAGCCCAGCAAGTAGCAAAATCTACCTCCAGCACAGCAAATCAGTTCAGCAGCTTCTCAGACAAACCAGAACGAGGGCTGCTAGTATTCAAAATGCCATGTCTGCATGTGTCTTCCAACCCCTAGTCAAAGAATTTCAGCTGCTTCATACCTTAAAGTTAAGAGAGAAGAGCATCACTCTGAAAAAGTGGAGAAAGAAAGGAAAGAAATCTGATGGCTATTTCAAAGGACTTTCATGTGAACCCTCCTAAAGCAATTGGCAGTCCATTTTTCTGCTGCAAGGGGGAAAGCGAGGAGAAACGTGGTGGTGCAAGATAAGATGAGATGTCTTACTCTGCTGTTCATACACCAAGGCCTTATCGTCATCACTGGAGCCTGCTGGAATAGCCGGCTACCACTCTGCCTAAAAATAAGCTTCTTATCTCCAGATGTTTTTATAAATGGCAAGCCATTGTAGCTGGTGCTTCCCCACTGCTGTTGGCAGCCCGGGAAGGTCCAGCTTCTCTCATCATTTCAGGATTAGCTTCGTTCCCCACAGCATCATCCCTCCAACAAAAGCATCTCAGATTCACTTTTCCAGAGCCATCTCTAGCAACATGCTTTTCTCCTTGCAGGTTTCATGGAAATGCAGTTTCCCTCTGTGGTTTTTCAGGCCCTTTTCTGCCTTGCCGTTTGTACCCTGAAGAGGCAAGTGCACGAGGTTTTATCCAAGAAGTTTTGGGCAACCAGGAGCAAGACTGTCCCCTGCAACCTGCACCAGGGAGAGATGAAGGGCTGGTGGGCACTGATGCAGAGACCCTGAGCAGTGGAGTGGCACACTGGGGAAAAAAAAATTGGGTAAATACCCCTATTCAGGAGTGCAAGCCAGGTTCTGAAAAGCAGATCTACCCCAGCTGTTGAAGCAGAAAGCAGCAAACTCCGCTCACCTGCCTTTGTCCCCAGCTGTGTCCCAGCAGAGACCCAACAGGCAGTGCAGGTGAGAGGGACGGTTTGCCCTAGGGCAGGGCAGCTCTGCCGTGCTGGCCCCACACCTCACAGTGTTTCAGCAGCAAGGATTAGCTTTAGCTTTGACTTTGCCATAGGAACCTGTATTTATTCTAGTTCTAGGACTGAGTCAGTGTCAGGGTCTCTGTCGTGCCTCGTTACAAGTGCAGAAAATGCATGAAGTGTCCTGAGCTGAGTTCTGCTTCCTGCTGATGGCAAAGGTGCAAGCTAAACCCCACCGGCTGCCCACCCAGGCCCACGTGCTGATCTCTTCAATGCCTTCTCCCAAATTTCCATGTAGCAGTGTGCCCGGACAGCTTTGTTTGGAGTAGGGAAAGGTTATCCCCTTCTCCCAGATCATTCCTGCTGACCTCCAGGTGTCAGCAAGAAGCCTGGGCCCCCAGTGCCTCCATCCCAAGCTCTGGCCCCTTGAGGCATGTGAGGGTCATAGCAGTGGGTCTTGTGCCAGCGATGAAGTTTCCAGCAGGAACTGGGCTGACATCAGTGTGACAGACACAGATTCCGGCTAGTGACAAAAGGGGAAGGTGCTACAACCCATTTCCACGACTCATCCAGCCGTTGGTCTCAACCATCTCTAAATTAGCCCATCAGCTCCATGGACGCCTGTGAATATGCCTGATTCGAAGCCAAGATACCATTTCCCAGGCTTCTGCATTTTCAGTAGCCAACTGTTCTTTATATTACATTGCCGTATTATGTTACATCCTCCCTCTCTGCAATTTTCCTAAGCTCTTATCCCTTTCTGGTTTGGCATTACTACCCCAAGATCTCCCTTTTGTCGTATCTCTCGTACCCGACTCACGCTCCTGGCCAGGAGGAAACCGCTGGTGCTCCCCCAGCTTGTCACTGTGCCCTGGAAAGCACTCCTCTGCTTCACTTCAGAAACAGCCTCTGCTGATGCTGCATCTTCTGTGGTGCATCTGGATTATTAACTGGCCACCTGGCAGCTCCCTAATTGGCAATATCAGTAAAAGCACATTTTTCTCTTTTCTTAGTCTCCAGATAAAGTGGCTAAATTTGATCTAAAATCCTCAGCTCCTCATTGCCTCGTATAATTTATAATGGCCTTGCTTATGCTACAAAAATTACAGCTACTCCCTTGCACTCACACGCTTTCTGTTTTGTCTTTAACATACGTTCTGGCAGGGAACTGAATGACGCAGCATAATCTACTAAAGCTATTTCTATAGTAAACAGAAGATAAAAACCACAGCCAAAGGGCACGCAGCCTCTGAGGAAGCAGGCACCGCATATTATTCTATCAAGCACTCGAATCCAAGTTCCTGCTCAAAGGAAACCTGTCCCCGTAGGGAGCTGTCGCCGCACTGTTAAGTCGTGCTGGCTTCCAACACGCTGACCATGTCTCAGCACTAGTCCCGTCGTAGCAGAGCCCTCGGTGGCTTCACACAGTGTCACTACGTGTGAGCCGAGCATCATCAACAGTGTTGAAGGCAAGCGGTGACTGCTAGGTCACATGTGTAGATATGAATTTGAGGTCATGTTCTTTCGACAACCTCATTTTGCAATAAAGACGGGACCTCTCCGGCCTGGGACTCACTTGCTCGCAGGGTCCCTCCTGACTTGGTGCAATTTCGGCAGCGGGAGAGTCCCCCAGAGAAGGCACGGCACTGCCAGGACTCTTCTGCTTTGGAACTCGCTCCCTGCTTTTAGGCCAAAAAAGCTTGCATACGGTATGCTTTGGGTCATGCTAAAAAGCCCCGGGTATTTTCAGACGTCCGAGGAGAGAACGTTGTATTTAGAGGGAAGTTCAGTTTTTCAGTTGCTTTTGTAATTCATTTTGTTTACGATTGGTTTATTCAAGCTGTAAGGCTGAGGAGTTAGCTGCTAGATTTCTTTTCCAGGCTCACATTTCTAACTGTTTGCAGGCATAGGACACAGCTATTTTTGTCATATAAATCATTAGAGAGAGACTATCTCACGTCCCCACTGAAGCAAATTCCTAAGGAAGCAAGCTCTTTTTATAGAAAATGTCTACTTAGTATTTGTTTTAATCTAATGACTGAGAAATGAGCAACATCAGCCTTTCTGAAGCTGAGAAGTATTATCACCGTCTCTTCGGAAAACAAATTCAGCAGAACGAGAGTCATTCCTACCAAGAGGAGCTGGATGGGAGCTGCAGACACGGCTTCCCAGGCCCCGGGGGGACGCAGCACGACCCCGGCGAGGGGGGCTGAGCAAACGGGGGACAGAACCCAGGTCTCCAAGGTGACACACGTTTAGAGATAAAAACACAACACCTCGAGTGCCCATCTTAAAAAGTAAGAGGCTATCTTCTAAAAAGGTCCAAGTGTGGGATTTTATAGAATAAGGCAAACTCAAGGTCATCTCTCTGAGACTCAAGGATAAAATTGTAAGATAAATGCTGAGGGTTTTGGTTGCGTTACAAACTCACGGATGACTTATTGTAGAAGAACGGTCTCATCCTCTGGAAGTTGTTCAAATAACTGTGCTACAACTCTTCCTATCTGACTCACGCTAATTTAATAAGTCACAATTTTAAATATTCCTTTCCTATTCATACGAATATTAAAAACTATATCAAACCTAGAAGGAGGAGGGGGAGGAATGGGCATTTACAGTTCTCTCCTTTCCAGCAGTGGCCTAAAGACGTAAGTTAACACAGAAACAGATGTGGTCAAGCACACTTTCTTCAACTAAATCAGCTCTAGCTGAGCCCCAGGGCTGTGCAGCTGTAAAATGTAGCAAAAGTTATCCAAAACTATTTAAATATAGCTGGTAAAAGAAAAGCTTTTAAATTATGAAACAAATGACCAAAACAGAAAACTAGAGATTGTTTAAAGCTTTTGGAAAAAACAACATCAACAGCAGTAAAACCCACTTCTGAGCTGCGAAGGAACAACTACAGGAATGAGTTTAAGATCATTCAGCTGCAAATACCAAATCATCGTTTGGAAAAACATGCCCATGTCGACTTCAGAATTCAACAGGTTCAAAAGGGCAGGACTATTTTTATTTCAAAAGGCTCCTTTTCCAATCGTCCCCTCGCAGCAGCAGCGACCGTTACATCCGGTTTTCCCATCTCATTAAGCAGATGTGCAAAATACTGTATTACACAGTAGAGCTAAACTGGGTGGGTTAAAGAGGTAATTTGCATTCTAAAGCACTGCAGTGCTATAGCTAAGAAATACATGGAATTACTGAATATTTCTGCCTCGTAGGGACCTCAGTTTCACCTGTCTGTTTCTGTTCCTCATGTTTTTTTCCCCTGCACCCCATTCCTATGCGTTTACCCTGCAGTGTTTTCACTAGGACGTAACCCTGCTGAAGAGGGAGTCTGTAAACCCAGCTAAATGCAACCAATATAAATGAACCAAGTCCTTGCCGAATTAAAATTTCCTTCTCACAAGGAATCTCTTCTCTGGACATTAATGGAAACCAAAATCACTACACAGAGCAACACACCGTGCTCTCCCCCGTTCAGATTCAGAGCTGTACTTGCAAGGCAAACCTCTCTTCATCACAGACCAAGCCAACCTCATATGGAAAAGTCTGCAGGAGCTGCTCAAATCCAGGTGATAAAATTCCTCCTCGCTATTGGGCATTTCCCTGGGTGTGTGACTGAAGAAACCTGTTCTTATAGATTAGATGGTTACACGTTTGCTCTCGGGTTTGCTGCCTATGTTACATAGGGAGCAGCACAGCACGTTGCTCCCCTCATATTGTGCCCAGCAACTCGCAGCTGATCAAGCGGTGCCGGCAGGGAAGATGTCTCTGTTCCTGAGCAATGTCCTGGTGCGGGTCTGGCTCTATCTGCCGCCTCATCCCACCGTGCCAATAGCTCAACCGGTATCACCTGCCATCACGGGTGACAAACTGCATGCCCACTGACCTCAGAAAAGCAGTTTATGAGTCAAAGATGGCATTAGCCCTTTCCCAAGGGAGGAAGCTTACTTGTCCCCCTCCCTGCGGCATCCCTTTTACGGCATTGAACCGGGAACCTCATTAGCAACGCAAATAAGTTTCCAAGCAGAAAAGGGAAAAAAAAAAAATCCTATCTCCTCCTGGCCTCCTCCCCCACTGTAAGAAACTGAGCGGCTGTGGCCAGCGTGAGATCACCATCCTGTCCCCATCCTGCCGGGATGCCGTTAAAAGGTTATGAAAATACTGCACGGGAGGGAGAAGGGAGTTATCCATCTGCTCCCTTTGCTGCAAGGGCCTGCCTCCACTGCACGCCCGGACCCCTCACGGGGAGCGGGGGGGGAAATCTGCTGAAAACAAACCCTAGTTGCTCTCGAGGGGCAAAGATGTGCCAGCGCAGCCAGGACAGCATATCCCAGTACGTGCAGGCTCTTGTGTTCAGTCAGAGCGGCACATTATCCACCCAAAATTAACTTCTGCTCTGCAACTCGCAGGCTTCCAGGGCAGTGGTGTTTGCTAACCATTGAGAGCAAGAATTTTTATTCAAATAAAATACCTGTGCACTTCACATGCAGCTACTCCAATGGCAGTCAGGCAAACAGATACTCAAACTGTTGCACTCCCACACCTCTTTGATATGAAAGTCTCATTATAAAGGTCTTTACTGTCGAAGAGATGAATTTCACCACCAAAACAGCCCTTTTTTGAGGTAGCAGATGTTGTACCCCTTCAGCTGCCGCAGATGGGTGAACAGCGCTTTCACCAGCTGACATTTCAGAAGGCAGAAAGCCTCACTCAAACCACATCTTCTTCCAGAAAAGCTACAAGCCCTGAAAGCTTTGGCTGAAGAAGTTCACGCGAATCCCAGAGTTAGCCCTCAGAAAAGCCATCACGTTTTCCATTGAGGGCTGACTCTTCTGATGACCATCCAGTTAGTCGCCACCTGCTCCAAGGTGATGCACCTGCCCCTCCTTGCAGTGTAGACGCTGCGTTCCGTACTTTCCCCTTTCTCCCACTATCTCCCCTCCAGCTTATCTACACGGATGTTTCTGTTGTTGCTCTAAGTTGGATACTAATTTCATCCCGCAGCATCTCATTACAATTAGCTCTTAATTGCCACTTAACACAGGGATCATTTTGGAAGACCATAACGATTCTTCCTTGAGGAATTATTTGAGTGTTGAAAGCTCGTTATGTGCCCCTATAAACGTTTTGGGTAATGAGAATGATTTCAAGAGGCAAATTTAAAACACCACTGCTCACAAAAGCTCTGGATTTGCACCATTTCTTTGAGTACCACTAGCATTTCCAAGGAGAAAACCACACAAGTCAGCGTGTTTTGCTACCAGTCTCCCTCCCTCTGGCACCCACCACGTCTTTATACTGAAAGTAGGAACATTTTAAGGAGCACCTGTAAAACGTGAGGGGTAAATGCCACGGGACAGTTGAATGCCCCCATGCATTGCTGCTGCTCTGCTGGAATTGGTGCTCTCAGCCAGGTGGAAGCATGCAGGACACCCCAAAGACTCTGCACTTCAAGGTAGGCAGCCACTCGAGGAGCCAAGAGATGAGCAGACTGTCAGAAGAAACTCATCCATAGGCATATACGAAGTTTCGTCCAAGGCTTGCTTTGTTCCTGAACAAGTTAGACTCCTGCGAGATTTGAAAACAGACAATTTGCCAAATTCTTACCAAGATCTCCTGCGCTCTCGCAGCAGAAATTACAACTGAGAGCCAGTCCACTTTATTTAGTCATCCACCTGCCAGGGCAGCAGCGAGGAGATAGAGGGAGAGGACTGATGCTCTCTTATCAGGCAACGCCTCATACGCACCGTGCCTCTTAAACCAGCCATCCTACCCACCCCCAGTTTAACGTCTGGTTGCAGCACTCTGGAAAACACCACACTGAAATAAAAGGGGAGAAATGGGTTTATTGGTTTGTCAGAGTCTCCTGCTATTCTTCTCCCGCTCCACCCCCTTTTTTTTTTTTTTTAATATTCAGGAGATGTCGTTAGTTTTGGTAGGGTCTGAATGGCTGGTGAGCTCAAATAGCTTCTGGGAAAACACTTACAGGCTCCGTACAGAAATACTTTTTGGAGAAGTGCCCATGATTCACAATCATTACGACTAGCGAGTTTCTTCTTTTTGAAACACGCTTAAACAAGCCTCCAAGTGTGTATGACAAAATAAGATGCTCAGAAGACACACCAATACCCTCATACAACCACCTCTTTGGCAGCAGCCCCTCCACCAGCGGACAGACCCGGAGCTGACAGCGGCATGAAATACCAGCTCAAGGAAGACCCTGGGCAACATCTCCCCGCAGAAGCCAATCCTGCGCAACCTATTTAAAATCAAGTGAAAGTCTATAATGTGCCTGTTAATACACTGATGTTTGTATGCCTAAACGTGGTCCTAGGAAGCGAATTTCCAAGAAGCCATAAGAATATATTCCTAAATGCATTGTACAGCACAGAGAAGTCTTTTGCAACAGAAATAGAGGAATGACTCATTTCCTCTGTAGCTGCTGCTCCGGCGCTTCACTTCCACAGTCAGTGGAGCGGCTCCCTGTGCCATGCCAGCAGGAATTGGGAAAAGCAGGAGTAGTTTCCAGCATACGTAAACCTAGCTGAATTTCGATCGGGACTTGTCTTTAAAACCAGTGATCCCAGATTGTCGTCTGGGATAGCAGAGGAGACAGATTCGCAAACGGTTCCCGAGCACTCCCTCCCTTGATGGGAGTATTGTATTTCAGCATTTTAATTTTGCACAGTATAAAACATTGGAAGAGTGAGCCGAGAGTTGCTCCATCCCGTGCCCTCCCCTGAAGCATGGCTAGTAAGCGCGCTAATTTGCCAGTGAACTCAGCTTTACGTTTCTCTTCTCCCCTACTTGAAACTGGAAAGGAGCAGACCAAAATAGCAGTGGAGAAGTGGGCCATCTTGTTGGATTTTGCTGCTGTTCTTCCTCTGTGTCTACAGCTAGCAGGTTTCTATCAGAACAGCAAGACTTTTCAAAGCAACTCTTCCACTTTCTCCACTAGAAATCCATCACAAGGGTAATTTTTCATCCTTAATTTGATAGCTAGTAACCTTCACAGCATAATCCCCGTCACTCCTGTCTTCTTGATTCCTTACCTCCCTTTTTTATTTTCCCACCCAGATTATTGTGTGGACTCTTTGTGGCAGGGATAGAAGCCTACAGAGGATTACGAGTATCATGAAAACGCTAGCATACCGTTATTACATCCAGTCCAGCCCCGAGAACCGATTAGTCTGTATGCAGCTTTGGTCCTGATTTTAGGGGGGAAAAAATTCCCACGGGTTTCAAGAAATGCATGCCTGTAACTTCAGTACACAGGGATTTTCTGAGTCACTGAATCACCATTGCTATCCTTTAAGGGGAAAAATAAGGCTTCCTTAACACAATAGACTGGTACACGATGACATTTGATGCATACGCGTTTGTAACAACCTGTAAGAGTTTTGCATGTAAATCGTTATTTGAATCCTAACAGACTGTCACACAGATACAGAACGTACGTCATCTATAGCTCTGCTGCTGATCGAGTATTACGGTGCTTTGAATCTCTTATAAAGGAGTTGCAAATATGCCAGTTCTTGGTTACATATTTAAAATAGGACACTGCAGGCGCACGAGAGCGCAGGTAGTCTCTTAATTCGGCATACCATATGTTTGAGAAACCCACAACAGTAATATAATGTACAGGCAGATTTATGTACGGTCAGCCCTCCATATCCTGCTTACTTTGGAACGGAGAGCTACTCAGACCCTTGAGTAAGCAGAGCACTGTGCTCTGAAGCATCAGCAAGCACTAAGGTGAACCCACATGCTTAAAGGGGTGCACATCCTTGCCCCTACGTCAACTGCCAGCTTCCCAGTGCTGTCGGCTCAATAACAGCGGGGCTGGCTGCTTTTCTGCCAGCTACTCAAATGAATTATCATCAGTCAGAACGTCACTTACCTCAGGGAAGACTCACCAGGCAGGCATTTAAAGAGGTGACACAGGAAATAAACCGGCCTAGAAAAGCAAATTTCTCATGTCTGAACTCTTTTGGAGCCTTATGAAAATGGGATGCACAAATAAGAGTCCCTTCCCCTCCAGGCAGCTTTAACTTGCATTAGCAGTACTTAATCAGCAATTCACTACTGACCTTGGCTGCATTACAAGGGAGGTATTTGCACAGGGATGGAAAGATTTTAAACAATTTATCCAATGAGTTGGATGCAAACAGGCTTTTCTTTAAACACCAAGCATGCAAGTCCTTAGGCCAGTTAATTTTTTGTTAACAGATTTATCACGAAAGGAAACTCCTATGTTTCTTCAACGATTTTCTGCTGAATAGAAACTCAGGCTTCAAACAGAGAAATATTTCAGAGCAAGGAATGAATGGAGACCAAAGGATGGTTATTGCTTTTAAAGGAAGTCATTAATATGAGATAATGCTATTAAAGAAGCAAAAGATCTAAATATACTTTCTCCGCGCTGACTTGGGTGACTGAGTGTTGACACTAAAGGAATGACATTCTTCCAGTCTTTGCCAGCGAGAAGTCCATTAGCCAGCTGGGCTGCCTCAGCGCTGTACCAATGACTGCCGCCCCTCTTACAGAAGCTACTCCCTGCAAGGTAAGAGGCAGGCACACAACGATCTGCAGATAGTTATTTTCAGCCTAGCTTTGATTTAATGATTAAAAAGCTAGGGGTCTTGCTGTTATTTCATTCTTTAATAGGGAACATCAGCACAAGCCACAAGTGTGTAGTTCTGGCATCTTACCAAAGATCAATAAAGGACAGGTAATTTGCTGGCCCATCCACAAAACAACTCCTGGTTTCAGCAGGACTTTTTCCATATTTAATAAAGCACGGTCTACGCTGTTTTGAACAGAGACATGTCTGTACATGCCACGCTGAAAAGCTCACACGGATACTGTGAAATGAAGTCCTCGCTCTTCATTCAGCACCAGAAAAAGCAGATTTTATGCAGTGACCTGAAACTGGAGCCAGAGGAACAAGAACTGATGCCGCCTTAACCTCCGAGCGAGACAGCCACAAACCCCAACGTGCTCCATTTCAAAAGTCAGCAACACCACAGATGGTGCCAGCCGTGCTCTAGTCTCCCTCCTGGCTCTCCTCCCATATCCCTCTGCACAACTCCCAAGGCGTGGACTTCCTGCTGTCCCATGGTTTTGCCACTTTAGTAGTCTCCTCCTAAAGAGTACATAAACCTGCCCATCACAGTTTTGTGGCTGCAGGTAGCCTTTACTGAAAAAAGATAACAAGGAATTTAAATCTTGAGGCATAGACGCTTTAAAACAGCTGTTTATTACTACAGTGAAATATTAAAACAAAACCACCAACTTTTTATGGAAACAATAAAAGTGCAAATGTATTTTGATATTAAATAGGAAATGAATTTATACATGTTTCATTAAAACGGGCTGACACTTTGACCCTATAAACACCTTTTTTTTAAAAAAAAAAAAAATAGCAGCTGAACACTTCAGGTTAATTTTTGGTCTGATTATTAACCAGCAAAAAACAGTTGTACCAAGAATGTCCATAGCAAACAGATACTTAAGATTTACATTACTCTGCAGAGATTCAAAATCAAAAGAGGAATGTTTTTGAGATATTTAGTCAGATAAGAAATAATGATGTCTTTGAGAAATACACAGCATTTTTCAATACAAAACAAAGTCACATATATGCATTTTGGTGCTGTAAATAAACTTATTCTCTTGCAGGTATGACTCCTCTTCCCAATCAATGTTCAATAAAAACTTCATTTGCACAGAGTCTTTGCAAAATTAGGTTGCAGATAAAGAGAACCAAGAACCCACATTAGTGCTAAATAACACACTCTTTCTTCTGTGTTTGTGTTTCAGTTTACACACACAGAGGCAACCATGCTGCATCTACGGTACATTATAACAATTACGACCTTAACAAATACATATTCACAACCTTGTTCTGTGTACAGTACCCATGGGTTGGGAGAAGAACAAGGAAAAAGGCCCATGGGATTACTCATGTAGGTCAAGTTCTCTGTACACGTCCTTGCAGATAAGGCCCTCTAATAGCTCCAGGACGCTGCAGGTACCAGTGCTGTCACTTTTGTTGTGGAATAAGCTGAATACCATAACAGAACCCAACTTTTATCAGCTCCTTTTGTCAATCATATTCATGAATGCATGCTTTATAGAAGATAAAGAAAATACACTTAATATCTCAATTGTGCAACTGAGCCACAAGTTAGTCTAAGAGATTTTCTCAGACCTCCCACCAACTGCATGTATATTGCCTTACTGGCAGGAAGCGCCCCCTCCTCAAGAAAGCTCACCCAAGCCTAAGGTTAAAGCAAATGCATACACTTTCTCTCATCACCGGCCATCACAAACTGAAAAATGCCTTGCTGAGCAAGAACTCACACTGAAGATCTGCCTACAAGGCTAATAAGCTGAGGGTTTGCCTCACTGTTCAGCCGTGATGGATTCAACCGCTTTGGAAATATTGTCAAAGCAAAACCCACTTAAATCTCTTTTCCCTACACTCCAAATCTGCGTTGCTTTCAATAGCTCTCCTCCAATTTTATCCCCATGTCCTTTAGCTTGTTTGCAGTGCATCTTCACTGAGAGTTTACCATTGTTCTCACTCACCCCTCAGCCCAACTTTCATTTTCTAAACTATTTATATTCTCCACCATCTCTCCTTGTCATGCATTTCCTGATGCAACTGTCTTTTCCTGGCATTACTACATTTTTGTGAGAAAGTTCTTACCAAGTCTATTACAGATTTCCATGTGTTGCAGCAATATTAAATACACACCAAAGGTGCATCCCTTTTCAGAGAAAAGATCACTCTTCAGAGACAGGGATGCACAGTGATGTAAACAAACCGACAGCTGGCTGAAGTGGTTACGGTGCCAGAATTAACAGCTAAAGGGTTTTCATGTCATGAGTTCAGGCAGCCACAACACCCTGGACTGGTCATCTAGTGCTTCTTTCAGCACAAGATTCAATGGCATCGATTACAGAACTGCATTTTATTTCAAATACCAAGTAACACAAGTCTGCAAAAATAGTACGTAATATGGTCTACTACCAAAAAAAAAAAAAAATCAACACACCAAGGTAGCTGACTTAGCCTTAAATACCATGTGCAAAGAACATTTGATCAATACTACCTATAAATACACTATTTGTATTTGTAGAAAGAAGCACAGTGCTTCATATATAAAAATAACCCAACTTGCGGGTGTGACCTAGGCTATAATTACCTGAAAATAAGACTGCAAGAGCAGTTAAAAAAATAGACAGAAGTAGGCAAACATCTGCCTAGGGAGTGTTTCCATTTAGAAAAATAGATTTTTATAAAGCTTCATAGATTTTGAAAATGTTTGGTTTGTGCTCTGATGCGTAGAGCTGTGAATAAAGCATACCAGTATCTCTATGTACATCAGGGAGAGGAGGAGTATATTAGTAACTTCAAATTATCCTAAAGCTTCCCAGAAGTCACACTCGGTCATTTATAATTCATTGCAGACTGCTCAGCTAGGACACAGTACAGTGGGTAATAAGGCACACGCTCAGCTTCCTGAGAACCAGCAATTCAGCAACACATTTTGGGTACTAATACACCAAATACTTGAGCAGGTGACCCAATAAAGCAAGGATTTAAAATTCTGAAGTTGCTGACATGCTGGGACACATCAAGTTCCTGTACCCCAGGTACATGCACTGGGAGCTAAGGACACTTGCAGAGCTGGCTGCGCTACAACTCGCCAGGTTATTCCAGCGGCTGGGACGTAACCAGGCAAGAAGTGGAAATTATCTGGCTGATGTCTGTATTTAGAGGACACCAGAATCCATGGCCTAAGACTGCCACTGTACCACGAATTAGTGCTAAATAATTTTTAAGTACCCTGAAATATTTCACTTCCTCCTCCCCACAATAAGATAACAATTTGCCATAGCACAGCACTAGAAAATCCCATCAGGTTATTTGGTCAAAACACTGCCACAATCAGACAACTGCTTAGGCAGTCATCCAAAAATCCCACCAAACTCCTACTGGAGAGCCGGAGGGTGCAACAGTCAGCTTACAGCACTGAGATTTGGGCTGGTTTAAGGTTTGTTCAGAAAAAAACCAACAAAAAACCAACCCAGGATTTCTTAGTTTTGTTGTTGGTCCTTGAGGTAAAGCAAATTCTAAGAAAATAATACTCAAAGCCAGAAAAAAATAAATCTCAACAAGAACCCACAAACGAACGAACCTTAGAGTATTTCCTTAAAAGAAGGTTTTCCTCAGGATGATTCAAACATCATCCCTTTAACAAAATACTAATGCCTCCTCTGTAACAAGAGTTTAGTGCAGCCAATTATCCTAAAAAGAAGGCCTTTGTGAAAATAAAGTGCTATATGTTTCCTTTTACCTATATTTCAATCCTTCAGTATAACCTTCACTTGAACACAGAAACGTGCAACTAGGTTCTTCATACTGTTGTCGGGGAGGTTTCGCTTCTTCCCTCAATTTTATATTAACATGCATATTATATTTCTATTCAGCACAAGGTATTTGATTACACAGGAAATTTAAAGCATGTCATTGAGCATTTCAAACTGTGATCAACACCCATGCTCTAGTGCTCATCGCATTTTAAGAGCATCTTGGTACGTTGGGGGGAGGGGGTTTGTTTGCACTTACAGGATTTTTAAATCCCTAATGGATTTTGTATCATAAAAAGCAAATCTCAGAAAAAGGTCAATTTGGCCGCTAAGACAACAAGTTAATATGGATTTCCAGAAATGTCAGTTTGAGCCTGTTAAAGTCAGGTTTGCAAACAGTCGACTGGACATAACGCTTCTCGACTAAGGCATTTCCCCAGAAATTTCACAATTTTCCCATAAACAACCAACAAGGTTAAAAACCAAGAATCACAATTTCATTAAGTCTTGGTCTCTGGTTTCCCAGTTTTCTCAGGTCAGGGACAAAACCACAGAACCACATTTAAACGGATCCCACCTTCCTCAGGCAGATGCCGGCTCTCGACGGACCAGCGGGCTGGGAGCATGCGCTGCCCGGCAGGTCCACAGGCAATGATGACTCACCCGGCCACCGGCTCACTCTCCCGGCGGCTCCCGCCTGGCCTCGGTGACGTGCCGGCACGGGGTGAGCGCTGGTCGCAAGTACCGGGGGCTGCTGTACATCCTGATGATGTGTGGAGCCTGGATCCAGGTGTTGATCAGCTGGAAGGCGGCCAGGTCCAGCGTGGGCCTGTCGAAGGCGGCCAGCAAGTTCACGGGGGCGGCTTCCTTGAGGAACCGGGGCAGCGCCACAGCCTCGGGGAGGCTGGCGTTGCCCAGGAAGAAATGCATCAGCACCTGCTTGCGCAGGCAGTCCCTGAGGTACAGCACCAGGTCCTCCAGCCGTTCCACCAGGAACCGCTCGTCCCAGGCGTCCAAGGGCCCCTGCAGCAGCAGGGAGAAGAGGGCCGTCTTCAGCACGTAGGAGGAGAGCACCTGGCCCCACTGGGAGCAGAAAGGCTCCTCCAGGCCCTGCCCGCGGAGGTCCCGCAGGCCCTTGAGGATCTGCAGGCACTTGAGGTGGCAGGAGGAGGCTGGGGCCTGCTCCTTCAGCCAGCTCAGCAGCCGCTGCTCCTGCCGCGAGGCGTTGAGGCCCCAGAGGGCCTCGGGG
>WAAD01013166.1:97561-122142 GCA_013389945.1 Fregata magnificens | reverse complement strand
GCGGCCGGGCCCCCCCCAGCCCGGGCGGCTCCTTCCCCGCGGGCAGAGCCCCTCCGCCCCTGCACCGGCCCCAAAAGCAGAGCGTGAGCCGCTCTCTGGGCAGCGAAGACGCGTTTCCGTGCCCCCCTCACCGCAACAGGATGCCGCAGGGTTTCGCTGGTGTAAGACCGAGTGTTTCTGTATCCCCGCATCGGGGAGGGCCGTGTCGCTGGGGAGTGCTGCTGCCCGGGCAGCGGTGCCGTGTCACAAGCTCCACGTTGCACGCTCTTCCGCAAATAAAAGTGTTAAAGATCTGTCCTGCTGCAGGGGAGTCTCTCCTGCTCACAGCTCTGCCTCAGGGTCAGCGAACTCATCACCGTTCATTCACCAGGGTACTGACAGCTGCCTGCAGTCCAGTCATTCAAAAGCCTGAGTGTTTCACCTTGTGCCCAAATTACTCAGACACTGACAAACCGAAAGGGAAGAAACAACCCTGGAAGAAGTTACTAATTTGTTGCACAGGGACTTTGGGCCTCATCTGTTGTATGACAGCCACTATGATACCAGGCCCGCTGTTGTTAACTGCGACTGTCATGACGCTTCCGCCCACAGCATCACCCTCAGCACAAAACAAATGGAAGAATTTAGGATCCGTCAGAAATAAGCACACAGGGCTGCCTCGAGCATCATCCCAAGCACACAAATAGCAGAGCCAAACACTCAGGTCAGAAGGCAGGCACAAATACATCATTGCACGTGCAAAGCCTCTGGGGTTACATTAAACCCCACTGGGACTTGCCTGTCACTAAGACTTCTTCACCCAAACTTCTCCTTCAGGGCCTCACAGGTCTGAAGACATCATTAGGACCTACCTTTCCTCATATCTCATGTCTCCCTCACGGGCTGTGCCATCCCCACTGTACCCGAGCTGTATTTCTGGATGTGTCTTTGTGTCCCACTAGCTTTAGCTTGAAGAGTCCTCTATGATGGTGATGATGATTAAACCTGAGGAACGAGCACACCAAGCCTCTGCAAGTCTTTGGAGATTCCAATTACCTGAAAACGTGACGGCAGCACTTCAAATTTTGAGAAGAGGAAAACTGTGCCACATAGTAACACAGAGATCCCAGTCACCAATGTGGTCTGACATTTTTCTTGTTTAGGGCAAGACTTCCTTATATAGCACTTACCTGTCACTGTATTTCTTGACTGGATTGTGTATTGCTCTTGCTTTCTTTTTAGTCCCCCTGCTTTCTGCAGAGATACTTGAGAATTTTTAAACATGTATTTTGCTGGAAGCGTGTTAGCTCTGTCTCAGATGTTGATGGGGACAGGATTGTCATCTTCTGCTTCTGTTTGTTTAATAAATGTTTACTGAGTTTTGAAGCTGTTTGCTGAAGTTTAAGGAGCTTCTATGTAAGCATTCTGTTGTGGTTTAATTTCAGATGATCGGGTTATTACTGCATCGCTGCAGCTTGCTGCATCTGCGTGGTGTCATGGGTGGCCCCATGAAGGTGAAGGGGCAGTGCTTGAATACAAGAGACTGAACCCAGCAAGCTGAAAATGCTGCAACAAGGAACAGGTCAGAGAACCAAGTGCAAGAGAGAGGCTGTACAAATGTTTGGTTATGTAATTTGTCTTTATATGAAACAAAACACAACTTCAAGTACATAAAAATCATACTTCACAAAAAGAAGCTTATGTTTCATAGCCAAGATGCTGCACTCAAAGTCAAACTAGGTAACCAAGGTCAAGCAGCCTGAATTAATTCACAGGCAACCAAACCAGGGTGAGAGTCAAGAAGGTGGTGAGAGCTACAGAGAGATGTCCTAACCACTCCAGCACTGACCCTTGGAGTTATAATCAGGAGGGGGGTTTTTTTTGTTGGTTTTTTTTTTTTTTTAATTAAAAATAAAGCAGATGTAAAGGTAAGAAACTGTAGGCAATTTTATAACACCTCAACCAGCACAATATTCCATGCCCCACGACCAAGAGCATGTTTTCTGACAGCTGTGGGACAGCTGAAGCCACGACCTTGCTACTCAGAAACATCATTCCACAACAGCCATGTCTTTGAAAACAACCAGGAAGTGAAAAGCATCTTTCTTCCCCACTCCTTGTTTCATGTTTTCCTGTATTTCTTCACAAAGCCAGATAAGAGGACAAAAACATTCATCGTGCTGCTTATTGCCTGTGACCCATCACTTCAAACACTTTGTTCTGCACCCCCAAAACACAAAAATGTTTAAAAAGCACAGCTGTGCTGGTATGAAACCCATCCTTCAAGATGTTTTATTGAAAAACACCGTTGAACTCTATGAACCCAATGGCCCACACATTTGTTTTTTAACTAGCCTGTGCTTTTTTACACCCTCAAGCCCAGCATGTTTCACATGCCTTCAGGTCTTGCTACAGGCATACCGATTTTTCAAGACAGCTTGCGCTCTCTTTTCATGCAAGGTTGGTCTGATTAGCTGCACATCCATGCTCAGGAGACAGACAGCTACATCTGCAGGAGCTGGCACGGCCCTTTGTGCCTGTCAGGCAGCTGCTGCCCACGGGGTGACCTACAGCTTAGCAGCTTGGCAATTATCACTGTGGGACCTGCGTACAGGGGAACGACTGCAGCCTCCCAGCCAGCCGTGGGCCCCACAGGCTGAAGAAAATGCAGATGTCACCCCAGCCAGTGGGGCAAGCCCAGGACCCAGCTGGCAGAAAGCGTGCGACCAGCCGCACCAGACCCACCAGTGCAAACACCGGCTCAGCACATGCTTGTACACGTGCCAGACGGTGCTGGTGCAGGCTCACTCAAGCTGCAGAATAACAGGTTGCGCGCTAATAACCATGACCTCAAAATCAGGACCAGAGCGAATCCACAGCATTGATTTTTACTACCGCTGTTTAAATTACCAGCTAGTCCTTTCTCACCTCTTCAGCCAGTGGCAAGACAAGAGCTGTAGAGCCTGGGGCTGATAAAAGACGGCTAACAGCCTATTTTCTGGGAGCCCAGCTGCTTCGCTGCTCCCTGAGCACAGGCTGGGTCTCTGGGCAAAACAATGAATATGTCAGAGGTGGGAGACTTCAGAGGTGCTCAGCTTTACTATCCAGACCTTACTTGGAAAGCGCAAATTTAAGAGCCACTCCGTCTATCCGCTCGCACAAGCTAAGGACATTTGATGGCTGCTGTACCAGAACCGAAGTGGTCATAAACACAAAACTGCTTTCAGTTACCAAATAGGAAAAACATCATTCCTCATTACGCATCATTCCAGTCCTACTGAAATTATGCTGCAGGGACTGTATTTACTTTGCAATGGGTGCAGTTCATCCACATTATCACAGCTTATCCGTAGTTTGCATTTTACAACCCATCACAGAGGAAAAGAAACAAACCGTTTTATCTTGTCTGGAGTACTTTGCTCCTCTTGTCACTTCTAGTAACAAGAATATGTTGAACTTGAGAACAAGTTGCAGTGATGGCGACTCACCTCTCCTACATGGTCTTTCACCACTTCCCAGGAGCTGGACCACATGCAATACATTTACTTCCGTGGTGGCTATCAGATTTGTTTTCCTCTTTCTGTGTCTCCCGAAGCAGTAGCAGCTCATTTGTTTGGATTAAAATATCTACAAACTCCAGTGCTGCCAAGTTAAAGCTGATGCTCCTCATTTTTTGCTTAAGCAGTGGTCGTCTTGTTCCTGTATTTAAAAAAAAAAAGTTTACGAGGTTTTTAATAGCAATTGCGTACTTCAGAAAAATAATAGGTTGTACACTAATAACCATGACCTCAAAATCGGCACCAGAGAGAATTCACGTCAATTTTTACTACCATTGTTTAAATCACCAGTTGTTTAAACAGACATTATCTAAACACTTGCTTCAGAATATCCCATATCCAGGATATCCTGTTCATTAAATAAGGAATAATGTTATACTTATTCACATACAAGTCTGAGCTAAAAATAGGTATCCCAGTACCTACAATCTGCATGATATCTCTGGAGGAGTTTTGCAGAGGTAAAAGGAAGTGTTGGGTATATAGCATCCATTAAAGTTTCTCCACAGTTAGCAGTATTTCATACAGCTGTGTAACTGATCTGTTAACGCTACAGTATGCCAGGCACTGTCTGAGATGTAGGAAGAACAGTCTGCACCAGCGAGCTCACCATCTGAGTAGGTAGAAGAAAGTGGCAGAAAGACAGAAGGCACAGGCAGGTGACATTTGTCTGGTGCTTTCGCAATGTACCTGAGACACAAGCCTTAGACTTCCTACCAGCTATCCCAGGTTGCTATCTTCCCTGGTGAACCAAAGCTGGACATAGCCTATTGCAGGTGCAGAAGGAAATATATGGGGATCCCTTCCTGCACCGGTGATGTACAGCTGCTCTTCTATAGTGAATGGGTTATACCTCCAACTTATTATAATGCACTATTAAACACTCTATAGCAGAAAAGTACAATAACTGATTGCAAAAAAATACAAGTCTGAAAGATCGGTCACTCGACTTCATGCCCCAATCATTACACTTCTAAGTATTTCCTCTGAAAGCAAAGCTGCTAGCATATCTCCCCCCAGCCCACGGGGTGGTCCTGCAAGGGAGGTGCCATGGTCAAAATAAACATCCTTCACCTGCCATCCCTCTGACTCTCAGGTTCTATGGGATACTATTAATTACAATAGAAGCCAACACAATCAGGCAGACATAAATCCATTTTGTATTGCGGACTAATGAATCTCTGCCAGTCACAGCAGCAGGGTGACTGAGCCCCCATTTAGGGATGGAAAAACAAGAGAGGGTGTCTTGCTACCACAAACAGCTGAGGAGATTCAACAACCCAGGACTGAGGAGAGCCAGGCCTCCAGAGCACGTGCATGGACATGGAGGAGTTTGGGGGTAGGGGTGTTACTGCACATTCTCTCTTAAAATATTTTCTTTTTAATAAGTGGGATGTTCTTGCCACCTCTGCCAGTCTGTTTGCTCACTAGCTATCAGCAGGGTGTAGCACTTCTTAATCAGAAAGCCTGCAAGCATATCTGGCTGCTATAAACCACATATAGCCCAATACAGGATTTCCTTGCTGTAGAAGGATGGCTTCCTGAGTAATTCATACAACAATCTCTTGTCCAAGCCTGTCCTTATCACAGACAGAAATACCGCGGCTCTACGCTGGTGAACAGTACCAGCATCAGCTGGCTCACCTCCAGCTTGTCCCATATTGTTTGAAAACCCTTAAGGACTTTTTTTGGCATAGTAACTTGTGTGAACAGGGCATTTATACTTACCCGTTACACTGGCATTCAGGAAGCCATGCCTATATGTTTCCAGGTAAGCAATGAAACAGGAACAAAAAAACCCAGCCTATCTGCATTAGTGTCAGTTGGCATGCTGAGCTCTGTCTGACAAGCTGTGAGCACAGGAGACTGCTGCCACATGTCCTCTAGAAAGCTAAAGTTGCTGGTATTGCGAAGAAAGCCAACTACAGCATCACGGAAAGGAAACATCTTTCGGCAAGGGGAGTGCAAGTCATACGGAAGGGGAATCAGCAGTGACTGTGAATGGAAATACCCATAGGTATTTCCATCAGAGATGTTTCTTACATTGAAAATGGAAACATGAAAACTGTCCAGGTCAAGATCACAAGTCTTGCACTTGCTCTTTAAGTTCAGTATTTGATGTGATCCTCATATGAATTACAACAGTCATGCTGATGTATAGCTTCCAGTGCTATATCTAAAGGCTCCAGCCAACAAGCCCTGCTAACTCTCCCAGGGCAGCGGAGAAGTTAAGACACTGTGCTGGTGCTCCCAGCACCCTGCTGGAGTGCACTGCCAAGAATCAACCCTGTGGCTGTGCCTTACCTACGGCAGTTCAGGCCCTTATCCGAGAGCTCAGGTGGCAGGACGAGGCCCTGGCGTGTCACCCTCCCCGTGCAGGGCAGTCCCCAGGGTGCAGGAGCCTGCTCAGCCCTTCCCTTTCCCCACAACCCCCAGGGCTCAGCAGAGCTCATGGGTCTGAGGACCCCCAAGATCGAGCCAGGTAACTCCCAGGTTTGAAAAACATCATGTGCTCGTGTTAAACTAGTTTGACAAAACACAGTTTAATACCCATCTAATTAAACCTGGACTTGTGTGTTCAAATGTAAATTTAATCACTGACTGAAATGGTTTAGCTTAATTAAGGGTAAGTCACTTAAATGTGTATTTGACCCATAACTTGCTAAACTAATAAAAACTGATCGCATAGCTGAGCCCTAATTTGCTGATTAAAGGGGAGTAATTTAAATGAGGATTGTAACAGTTTCAGTATACCCGTTTGGAGTTATTGTGCCATTTGATTGATTTTAAAATAAATTTAGTGAGATTGGACCATTTTAAGTAGGTCTGGATTTTTAATGCCTGTTTGCTAGCAAAGAGAGGACTTAGGAAAGAATTTAACACAGCTTTCAACTTGCTATTTATTGCTCATATTATCGGAACACACTTTTCCCTTTGCTTCCCAAGGAAGCTATGCTGCTTGTCCAGCACTCCCCCTCCAAATAAGTTTGCAATCAATTTGGTTGAAATTGGCCATTGGGAAGGAGAGCAGAGGTCCAAAGTATTAATGTGTGCAATTTCGTACAAGAAAGATCCTGTTAAGGTCCTCAGGCTGCAGCAGGAGATCAGCACTGCCTGGCCATCCCATTCCACTTGAGAGCAATAAAGCCAAAACCTCATCACCTGCTCAGAGAATCACCTGCTCTTTTTTAATTTTAAAAATACAAGTTTTCACAAAGCAGGTTAAAACTTCCATCACCTTCACCACTACGAGTATAAATCCTGTCTACCAGCATTTGTGAGTTTATCTGGGCAGAGAGTCTCGAGTCACACAGTGACAACAGCTCCTCGGTGACACATATCACCTTAACCACAACAACAAAAAACAAAACAGGTTCCATTTTTCATAAACCAGTGCAAGGGAGTTAGAGAAGAGACCCTGGGCTCATCCCACAGCTTTCCGCTGGTTTCAGCAACGCTGTGCCTCTGTCACTGAGAGCTTTTAAAGAGCAGCAGAGCAGCAGCAGCAGAGCAGCGGCAGCAGCCGCCCCCCCTTCAGTGACTCTCGTTACCAGGTCCCAGCCACGAGCCTGCCCGGCCTTTGTGTACCCCTAAGCTTGCCACGAAATTAGAGAAAGGGCTTTGTGCCTGACAAATAACCTGCAGCAGCGAGCTGCAAAGATGAAGCTTTGGCACGAAGCGATGAGGTACAGCACGCAGAATCAAAGGTGAGCACACAACAGGGAACAAGCTCTGTTATCGGCTTACAGCCTCAAATAATGAGATGATCCTGGCTCAGCTGACACTCCTCCTGATGAGCCTGGGCTGGATCACCCACCCAAGGAAAAGGAGGGAAAAAACAGCGTAGGAGGAAACCTGAGTGAGGGAGGATCAGTCCAGGGAAACTGGCTTATCAGCACCCAGTAATTAGGGTGGGAAAAGCTGATGCTCTGGCTCACAGCACCCATTCTACAGGACTGGAGGGCACTAGTAGCTCTAGGAAGCCTTGTCCTAGACCCTTACCTCATCCCATCAAGGGTAGAGAGGGGAAAAAGCTAATAGCTTAAAAGGAAAGTGGCCTGTAGAGAAGAAAAAAAACAACCCAAAACTGATAAAAGGGCCTGGGCCAGCACTGTTTCTCGCACCTGCCTTCCCAGAAGGACTGTAGCGGAGGTCCTCAGGCTCAGGGAGGTTTCACCCCACACCTACACAGGGAGCCTGGCAGCAATCCCCAGCTGACAGCATCTCCGTCAGGAAGTGCCACCCCAGAGACACCAGCCCACGCAGGGCAGCATCCTCTGTACTGCTCTGGCCCACCCAATTTGGGTGGAAAGATGCTGGGGCGATGCTGCGGGCACTGCTCATTATCAGTTGAAATGAAAACCTTGCAGCACAGTGCCTGATGTAGGAGATGTCTGTACATGCAGTTGTTTAAATCATGCCAAAAAAAAAAGAAAAGAAAAGAAAAATCAGCCTCACTCATGTGATCTTCCTGCTTCAAGGGAAATTCTTTACCTGCTCAGCTGCCCTGTGAGGGGACCAGCATTACAGCGCTGGAGCCTGAAATCCTGCCGGGAAGGCTAAACCTGATCTTTTCCCAGCATCCCTCTGCACTGATTCCTCAGGCTGCACCCCTATAACTAAGATTAAACATTCCACAGATCGATGCAAAGCAATACAATTACTTCATTAGCAAGACAGCAAGTGCAGCATATACCTCTCTTTGTTTAAGGCCAGTCAGATGAGCTCATTAAGTGACAGCTATTTTTACATCTGGTGTCATAGATTTCCTTATTATTCCAGCACCAACCCCTTGAACAGAGGTAGGATCATCTTTCATGTCCCACCTAATTCAATTTAAATCTATTTTTTTCATTTATGGTACAGAAGGCATCATATTTGCTCCCTGGAACTGTAAAATACGAGTCATCCTTCTCATCTCACATAGGTACAAATGCAAAGCAAACCCACCGAAATGACAGGAACCGCACAGGCTCACCTAAGGGAGACTGAGGTCAAGCCCAAACTGCCTTTACAAGCTGGTTCACAGCTGCATTTTATGTCTTACTTTACCTCCAGGAACATGTTCTGTCTCCTGTTCCCTTTACCATCTCCGAGGTGGTACCTGCAAACGGGGGAGGAGAACAGTGAATGCAAAAGGTTGTTTTTCCCCTGTCTCAGCAGTGGTGGGAAGGGACATGTCCATGACCTCGCTGAGGTCCTGCTATTGCAAGTGAGTGGATCCCTCTCTTGGGGCTTTTACAACACTCAGAGAAACTAGCGGGAGGTTTTGCAGATAGGACATGAGGGCACCTTCCAGAGGAGCAAGGAGGATGCTGAGACGTCCTCCTTCGCAGCCGTCAGTACCTGATCTCCACTGACACGAGGCCCATTTGGCTCCCTGCAGACGGCTTCTCATCAGCATTGGGCTCACGTTGCAGTGCCCAAAACCACCACCTTCCCTAGCAGTAGGGTCACCAGTGCCTCTAGGGTCTTTATGTCTGGGTCCTCTCTGAATGGAAAAGAACATGCTTATAATTAAAGGAGGACATAAATGCTGGAGAAAGCATGGAGCAGTAAAAGACGACATATGTTAAAGTGAAACAGACTCAGACACCTTTGCAGCATCACCCGGTAGGGACCGTGGACGTGGCACTGCAGAGCAGAGATGTCACCAGCTACCTTTGCAATAGTTTGCTGATCCTCACAGTAGCAGAAAAAAGGGATATCCATAGTGGCCAAAGAATGAAAAGTTTGAACTGAAAAATAAGGAGGAACGGTTACCCACCCAAAAACAAGACTTCTGCTCAGATCACAGCTCTTTAAATGACACAACATTGTCCTCGGATGAATGCATTATTCCCCTTCCATCTCTCTGCTGTCTGCTGCCACGGCATGACAGATGACAGAGGCTCGGGGAGAGATGCCTCAGGCTGAACAAATTTCAAGCTCTCTCTGAGAGCACGTTGATATTGAAAGTTACACACCTGAAATTTCCATACCTTTTGCTCCACTGTGGTTACAGCTTTTCTGGGATCTGATCTGACAGGAGCTTTAACAACTCATCTCTGCAGGAAGATTTTTAGTCATTTAAGAAGTATAAAATACGAAGGGTTGCATCTGAACTCACCAAGAGATTTCAGTTCACACAATTTCAGCACCAGGCTTTGGCTCTGGAATAAATAATATACCCCCTTTCTAGATCAGTTTTTTTTGTCAGGTTTATGAATTATAAGCCTAGGAAATATATTTCAAATATCATTCCTAAACATATTAGAATACAATGAATTACTCATGATGATTGACTGCTTCATTGGATTTGTTTCCCTTGTTTTAATGAAACTTTAATGGACTTTTGGACATTTATCTTACTTGAAGCTCTTCACCAAATACTTTGAATGATCAATTTTGAACCAGTGGGGTTCTTGGACACTGTTTGCCTCCAATATCCTCTGTCATTTTTAGTTTGTGCTGTGCATACAGCTACATACGTGCTACAGCACTGATTTAGCTCTCTGATTGGATGACCAAATAAATAATAACATAAGATTAATTGGAGGTGGGTATTTGTACAAAGGATAGGTATCTCCCAAACAGCCAGCCAACAAGTCCATTTACACCCTGTCCATTGATCAAAGAGGGCAGGGGAGGAAGAGTAGAAACAAACGTAACTTAGCTTTAGTGGCCATCTTCATCCACCAGCAAAAGGAAAGCTATCCAGGTCAAAATACACCTGAACAGGGCACGGTAGCCCAGTATGTAGAAGCTCAACAGCAGCCAAGTTTTCTTCTCCTGGCCTCCAGCCACGTTGTGGGTCATCATAACAGCATGAAACCGCCTCTCCTCTGCTGCAGGGAAACCCAGCTCCTGCTCAGCGGTGTGAACACACCGTTTGTCACCAGCTCACCAAGAAGGGCTGGAAGGCTTCGAGTCCAAGAAAGGCATAAATATGCCTGCATGCTCTCTGTGTCCCAGGAAAGCCAGCGGAGAGCACCCAGCAGACTTGAAGATGTGGCTAGTAAAATGGTCTTGCCAGCTCTCCTAAATGTAAATGGCTCCATCTACCGCCACATTCCAGCCGCCACCTATCCACTTGTCGCCTACCCAGGTGCAGTCAACTCCACACCTGAACGCAGCTCATTGCTGGTGATCACAAGCAGGGCCGTAGCAGCTCTCCTCTCTGTGAACACCCTCTCTGAATAAAAGGCATGTTGCCCATTCCTCAGCTCAACAGAGATACACAGTATCAATAAAGAGGCACGCACCAATGTGCGTTTGCATAGATACTTTCACCCATCCATCAATAATCAAAATCAATTGTCATGATAATACTTGCACTTGTGATTTGTTACCTTCAGCACAAGAGCTTGATTCTTCCTGTAACCCCCTGAAGAAGAGCGGTGCTGGCTAAGGGGCACAGCTGGGCTCGCCCAATGATCTAATGATTTGAATTAGCAACACCTTATAAAATGATTTTAGAAGCCAAGGAAAGCAAAGCCCACAGAAAAATCAGAGTCTACTTATGCTCAGCAAAGCAAAGAAAAATGAAACACCTAAAATCCATTTAAGAAGTTGCTTGATTTAAGGCAAATACAGACAGGTGGTGGCTACAACTTCTGAAACTTCATAGCATGCAAGTCTAAACAAAGGGGCGAGAAGCAGGGGCACGGGTCCCGCTCCAGAGACTGAATGGACTTTGATCCATTTTGGATTCTTTATCCTTAACAGTAACCAAAAGAAAGCAAGACAGCTACTGAATCAAGTCCATGACGGAGTGTTGTAGCAGTTTCAGATTGTTGGCTGTTTATATGAGAAGCAGATTAATATCTTGGTATGTGGGAGAACTCAGGAATGAGTATGTGTTGCCTAAGATGAACAGGGTGAACGTTGAGTAAGAACAGTGTGGCATAATAATTGCTGGATGCAGCAAGATTTATCATTGGTTTTACAACATGGACAAATATTCTCTAGAAAATCTCCTCTGTAAACTTCTCCTGTTGCTGTTTTCATACCTAACACGTGCAGCTCATGTACATAATTTGTTCTGTTAGTTTCTCTTGGTTGTGACAATAAGACTTCGTAAGTGAAATGTTT
The DNA here is from genome assembly GCA_013389945.1 of Fregata magnificens. Classification (NCBI taxonomy): domain Eukaryota; kingdom Metazoa; phylum Chordata; class Aves; order Suliformes; family Fregatidae; genus Fregata; species Fregata magnificens. The sequence continues at coordinate 110,533 of WAAD01013166.1, read as the reverse complement.
GGGGTTTTTTTCAGTAAATCAGAAAGACGAGTGTATTAGAGAGTTCTGCTAATTATTCTTAACTCACTACAGCTCAGCCTGGAATAGGTACTCGGTATAAGATGACATACGGAGGGTGTATTATAACACCTCTTCTGAAAACAAAGGCTGTATCAGTATCACATGTATTTTGGTAAGCGCAGGGAGGATAGAAAGATGGAAAAATATAACCATGGATTTTCTTGTTAACAGGAAAGTCACTGAAAACAAGACACGGGGCTTTCACCACTGTGAGTGGCGAAAGAGTTATTTCTGTTCAAATACCAAGTCTATAGAGAATGATGAGTCAATTTGAAAGTAATATTGAAGTAGCAGGTGACTCTACAGGTCACTTTAGCAATAAAAGTATTATTTAAATAAAATAATACATAATAATAATAATAATAAAATATATTATTTTTTAAAAAGCAACAGCTTCAAGTAAGCATTTTTATCCCAACGCTTTTGCAACGTCATATCCAAGCAATGTATCAGGTAGACCCAGATGGCTGTTTCAAGTTATGAATTGCCAGTGATGCAAGCTGAAAACCAGGCCATACTTGGCCTGCTCCATTTGGGATTTTTTCATGGATTAAGCAACAATCCACAGGAAGGCTCAAGGTTACTCGTACCCGCTTACCAGGATAAATCCTCTTGCTGGTTACCAACCTGAAACACCCAGTGAGCATTAGGATTGGTGCCACATCTGCTGGCGAGGAGCATATGTTCCAGCTTATGCTGCACTAGTACTTTGTGCTGCAAGTCTCTGCATTTATGACAAATGATAAGCAAATACAAACAGCTCTAGAGTCTGTCTATAAACACATGTATCTGTCATCTTCCTTTGCAAGGCTCAGCTCCCTGAGAAGAGAGAACTGATTTCTCATGCATTATCCCTCTAAACATATGCCTGATGTCTTACTAGATTCTCACATTTTGTGTAAACAATAGCACTTGTGTCACTTAAAATTGAGATATAATTATTTCGCATTAGCAAGTATTGCTGCGGTATTTGGGTGGGAGGAATTGAAAAGCATACACTTGTTATATTTTTTTTAAAAATCACAACATTTCAGCCACCTTCAAAGTCTTCAAGTAAACTGCATTTTTCCTGCCAAAGTCAGAACAATGAGGGCTGACAAGATCAGATGTGGAAGACAGCACCTCATCCGTCACTAGCAGTTAGCTTTCCAGGTCAGGGCTGGAATTGAGCCATTAAGCTATACTTGCAGAACAATCTCACCAGTGATTTTAAGTCCTGCTGCTGGTTTTTTGCTGGATAAAACACTTAAAAGCAGTGAAGTCTGCACATTTTCACCAGATACCAGGAGTGCTGTATGATTAGTGCAGACAGCCGAGAGGTTCAGCTCCTCTCAAATTGTATTTCCAGTGTATTTCTGCCACAGACTTGCTAGGTGGCCACAGGCAAGTTGCTAAAGCCTCGGAGCAAGTTTAGCCTGGAGCATCCAATTATCCCCATTGCTCTTGGGCTTAGAGCTAAGCATAAACTTACGTCTCTAGTAGACTTGCACCCAGTAGCCTTCTCTTAGTCCAGTCTCAAAGCAAAGCCCCTTTCTCATGGGAATGCCACAGGCTAGTAGAAAAGAGACATTTGTTAGACATAATAGGGTCACTCCTGAGAGGAGAGCAGGACTCTGCTGCGCCTGCCTTGGGACCCGCAGCTGTCAGCCCAGGGACACTTGGGACGATACACCCGGAGAGCAGAGGCTCCACTGTGTTTGGCATTCGGGCACTAGTCCGAAGAAAGCAAGTCATGTGTGTTTTCTTGCCTCAGAAGCTGGGTGCCAGCTCTGGAACACATCTCTGCCACCATAGGAGGGAGGAAACAATCTATCAGCAAGGTGAGAGACAGCTTTAAATTAGACATAGGCTGCTGTTTAAAGAGGAAATTTACTTTAATCCAGAGGTAGCAACAAAGATTAATGGGATTGAGTCATCTGCCTTGGCATTGCATGTCTGTCTTCTCCTAGAAGCAAATGCTTTTCACTCCACTAAATGTTTTAGCCATTTGCATACACAGTTAGCAGCCTCTGACTATACAGCTGCCCTCAAACCACAAACTTGGGAGAAATTCATGACAGCTTGCTAAAATGCAGCTGGCAGAGCTTGCCTTCAAAATGCACCGCAAAAAAATTCAAATCCCCCTCACCTGCTGCTGCCTCTGCTCTGACCCACACAGTCCCTGGCAGGTGGCTGGCCAGCGGCCGCAAAGAAAACAGAAACGCACTTCTAGTGCCAGAAATAATCTTTTTATTCTGCAGTCCAGAAGAGATATTTTTAATAGGAAGAATACCCACTGTGCATGTATGACTTGCTTTCATTAATACCTTGGTCTACACATGACCATCTGTACCATCAAATCAATAAATCCATCTGTCCTAGGCACAGGTAACATTAAAAAACAAATCACTGACATGCAAACAGTTGGATAGAAAATACCTGCAGGGAAAGAAGACAGTTTCAGGCGTTCATGTGAAGCCTGGAGTCTAAAACAAATAATGGGACTATCAATGTGGTCACTAGATGCATCTCTTACTTTCCTCTGTGCCAGGTCAGGAACCAGGCCATGCAAGGAGAGCTACAGCTCTACACCCTCCTTCCTGGGGACACAGTCCTGCCAGCAGGTACCTTTTACTGTGAAAGCTGTTAACTGCAGTGGAAATGCAGCAGGAACAATGCAGCTATACAGAGGAGGAGAGACGTGCACCCCAATCCGTGCCTTGTTTCCCACCACCTCGCTCACCACCTCCCAGGCTGCTCTTTAGCACAGGGCTCGGTGAAGGACACGTACACTGGGGAGGTAAGAATAGGGTGGTCTTAGTTGCCTAAAACTACTCAAAGAATAGTTACCAAGATAGCGGAGCCACACTCTTCTCCATGGCGCCACATGACATAACAAGCAGCAGCAGGCACAGTCTTAGAAGGTTTAGGACGGACATGGCGGGGCAGCAGAAAAAAAAAAGCATCAGTGGTAGGGTGATGCAGCACTGGAATAGGCTGCCCACAGAGACTGTGGAATTTCTGTCATTGGAGGTTTTCAGCACCTGGCTAGACAAAAATCACAGCTGACCTGCTTTAGTGCTGGCCGCAGTCCTGCCTCCAGCGGGAGGTTGGATGAGATGACCTCCAGAGCTCCCTTCCAAGCAACACTGCATCATTCCTGGGCTGCCATCAGAACATCGTCTACTTCCAGTTAAGAAGCAGCACAGGTAAAGGCAGGGCCATGGCTTTAATTTTTGAAACAAAGATATTTAGCACCAAAAAAATAATCTTTTTTAATATCAGTATATTAATCTGCATCTCAACAGGAGGAAATGATGCTGCTGCTGTAAGCTGTATTACTGGACACAAAGTACCACCATTCCCTGGTCTGCTTAGGTTTGGGTTCTGCTCTGTAAAACTAATATAAGGTGGTACTTTTCAAAAACACCCCAAGTCAACAGGAGGCTGCATTTATTGAAAGGACCTAATGCCAATGAACGGGATTTGCCTTCTAATGCAGTCAAGTTGTTTAGAGATCTGTTACCCACTGAACCTGTTCCAATTAACTGTTAATTCACTTACTCAACACTAGATCAGCCCCCCAACTTTAAATATAAGTATCAACAAGCTTTCTTCAACGTGAGTTAAGTTCTGCCACTCTAGCTAGGAGTACAACTGCAAGGCTGCTGTCATTCAGATTTTTCATCTCAGCCACTCTGGGGAAACCGAATTAACAAGTAGAAAAATGGTACCTTTACACAATCTTCTCCCTTATCACACAGATTCCTCCTTTAAACTGGCCAATATTTTTTACTTATCCCTTTAAGCTCCCCAATATGTCCAGAGTGCAATGCAAGTGACATGCCACAATTTTGAAGCTAGTGACAAAAAATGACTGGCGCCCATTTGAAATTATATCTTCCCTAAAGTCAAGAAACCAGGCAGACACAAGGGACTGTACAGATTAAGTAACCACTTAAATGCTAAGAAAAAATACGGAGGTACAATCCACATCACCCTCAGCATAGGAATTGTATGGCATATCCTCAGTCGATCTGTAGCAAGCCTCACTTTCTTATACTCAAGCGAGCCACACAGATTTACTCCAGACAAAGGTCAAGCCCATTATATCTGGTATTGCTTCTATCCGTAACATTTATCATCTCAGACAATGATTTAGCTCTCTGCCAAACAATCTTATGCGTCCCGTTTTACATAACTCGTGGCATAAGTCCATTCAGCTTATGTCAGCGTCACCACATTAATCACAGCCACAGGGATTTGATTTTTGCCTAGCCTAGCTGCGGCAGCAAGAGGCTGAAACACGGACTGGCACAGCCAGACCTACACGGCCGTGGCATCACCTGCACCTTGCCACCCTGGTAGCTTTCTGGAGTTGTTATTGATGGGCCACAGGTCCTCAGAGCTGCTTTGAATTTTCAGAACCATCCGTCTTGCTTCGTGAGACAGAGCTGCCGTTGCCTGTTTGCTTTCCTTTGCTGGGTTTTCCTCCTCCCGAGCCAGCAGTGGTGCCTGCAAGTGCAGAGATCCTGCTTCAGAGCTGTCAGAGCATCAGAAAACACCCCGAATGCTCAGCACAAGGACCACACCATCTGGCCATGTCACTCGCCTCCAAGTACCATCATTACCTTAATCTCCAATTTGGAGCAGCTTCAGAGAATAGGGGCCAGATTGCCCCCAGTACTGACTGCAGGAGAAAACCGTGAGAGGTGAGACACTGATCGAGGAGCAGATAACAGCCCTCTGCCCCCTACACACACAGGTGGATACCCTCTGCTCCTCCTCACCAAAAAACGATACTCTCTTTCCTTCCAGAGGAGAAAAATCAGGATCAACCCCTTGGTTATCACAGGAGCTAGATGAAGCCATCATTACTTTGAGGGGAAGGATTTCATCCTACTGCATATTACAAGACCCTGCTTATCTTCAGGTTCAGAAGAAAGCCCCAAAACCCAAAGGCACAGTGAAGACCCCATCATCTTCCCTGCTCCCTGTTTTGAAAATGCAGCATTTCACAGCCTCCCTGTCTGATCCAAGTTCCTTTTCCTCTGTCAGCACAACCAGAGTTCATCGAGAATCGCTATGATAACAGGCTTGTATAAGCTATATACTTTGGCCTCTGCCTGCCATTAACCCCTACCAGGATGGCTGACATTAGCCAGCTTTAGTTCTGCCTGAAAATAATACATAAAAAGAAGCTGCAGCCTTGCAGCAGCTGTACAATAGAAGTTCTGTACAGCACTTGAGCATCTCTAGCCCTTTTGTAACCTTCTACCACCTTTTGTAGTCTTTCAAAATCTGAAACAGGTTTTTAAACAAAAAAAAGTCCCTTTTGCATGAGGAAAGCGAAAAGCTACTCCATTTTCTATGTAAAACAACAAAAATAAAGAGTAACTGCCAGTGAGCAGGGAAACACATGGCCATTGGAAGTGCCACGAGAACAACTCACCCACGCTTTAATGGATGGGTGCAAATATGCTGCTCCAGTAGAAAGAAGGAAGGAATCCTGATCATAAAGCAGAGTTGTTCTCCTGACTCATATTTTATGCTCGCAGCTAGAGACAGTAGTACTGTCTGACGGCCTACTCAAATGTGCAGCATGTTTTCAGCTGCTGAGGACAAAGAACTCGCTGTGAGCGCTTTCAGTTACTGCAGATATGGCCAAACACACTGACCTCGTACAATGATTTCCTGGTGTTTGATGTTCCCAGCCTTTGGCCAAACTAAATGCATTAAAAATAAGATTTGTCTCTCGAATGTTCTTGCCCCAAGTGAGCAGTGTGTGATGGTCTCAGAGGCCACCCACGTCTCGGACAAAGGATCACATGAACGCTTCCCTATGTCAGCAACAAATCCCACAACTGTTGCACACCATCACAGACATCTTCAGAGAATCCCTCTGGAACCACTGCCTTGCAGAATGTCAGTCTTCAGCTGACTATCGTCTGTCTAGGAAAGCCCCACGGATGCCTTGTCCAGTATTCAATCCTGATGTAATGGCTAAGAGACCAGGGAACTGTCTGGCTCGGGTTCCAGTTCATATCACAAGACCATTGCATGCACGGGAGTGCAACTCCCAGCTTTGAGGCAAAACATACTGTGCCCCTCCCTCCCCGGTTCTAATAATGGACTTAGAAAAGATGCTGTCCCATGCTGCCCCTGTTATTAAAGACTTTACAATGGACTATTCATCAAGCAATCTTTTTTCCTTTTTACTCAATTATTAAAGTCCGTGACTTACACGACTGCACTGCGTGTTCTTTCAACACCACTTGTTACCCCTTTAGCCACTTTAATTAACCCTTCTTTTGTGCAGATTCCTCTCTTCTCCAAATCACCTAGGAATTTTCCACATACCAGCATATCGAATGCTTTAGAGAAATTAAGGCAAGAAATCTGCTAGACGTAACTTTCGTTCAGAGAATTGGTCAAGTTAGGGAAGATAGCGTTAGTCTAATATGACGCACCTTTAGTAAACTCAAGTTTACATGCATGCTGCTCACAACTATCTGGGGCTGAGGCAAGTAAAATGAGAATCCCTTAGAGCTGTCTTCTTATTACGCAGTCCCTCAGAAATCTGTGATTTCGCTTTGAGTTCCTCGAGTCAAGTTATTCCAGTGGGTGTGCAAAGCAGTCATAGAGAACCAAACATTACTTTGTTTGGATAATGTAAATAACGTCAGTAGTTTGAGTATAACCAGGCCAGACTTGTGATGGTGTAAGTGATAGAAATTATTCTTAAAGAATGTACAAAGTGTCAGTCACAATAAATCATACAGAACAGGAGTTTCTATATTAAGATTTAACCTTCAATCTAAGCTCCTTCACAAAAAAAAAAAGGGGGGGGAAATAATCCTCTTTAAGAAGTCTTTCATGTAAAATTATGCAACAATCCGTTCCTACAAACAGTAACAGAGCGACTCAAAAAGGTAGACGCAGATGTACCTGGATGAAAGGCTGTCTGAAGCCTTACCAAGCTCCCACATGCTTGGGTTTGAGATGCTCTGAGATGCTCCCACAGGTCTTGGATTCCTGCCAGCAACTCCACACTTCTTATCCTCCTCTGGTCTCAGAGCAGCTACAAAGTCAGTACGTAGCATTTGGCCAGCCCAACAGAACTGGAAGCAGCACACAGCAAAACTTCACCAAATTACTTAACCAGCCTCAATATAACTGCGTAGTTTTGCCATATGAGGTAAAAGTCAAGATTGGCAATGGTGGCCCCATTCCTCATGACAGTAATGGACAACACTTGCTACTTTTTATTTCCTGGTTTCCAATTCTTTTGTTTTCATCTAGGTTTATATCCATTACATCCCACATCCATAGCTGACCTGTTCAATTAGTTATACCCCGTTGCTTGGGCTAAGAAATACTGACTTCTAATACATCACAGCTTTTAACCAGAAAATGAGATGCAATAAATTCTGCAACCTGATCTGTCAAGCTTAGCTATTCTTATTATGGAAAAACAAAAACAAAACAAAAAACCAAAAAAACCAACCACCAGAGCAAAACCCACAAACCTGTAGAAATTGGAAAACCTGTAAAATTGGGAAACAAAAGTTAGCTTATGGCAGTTAAACAAGCTGTGTCTCCGCAAAGTTTTAGAAGTGAGGATATAAGGGGAAAAGCATGGATATGTGCTTTCTATGTGACCCGCAATATTATTCATAGGGTTTCCCTGCCTTGCCACATATAATCAAGCTTCTCAGCTATAAAATGGAAGTCTCTCACAGAGACTTTAAATTATTTGTATCAAGATAACAGCATCTTCTATGTAATCCATATGCATTTGGAAAGCTATCCTATTTCCATAATGATGCAATAGGAAAAGAATGGAATAGTCAGGAAGACGTAAAGAGCAAGAGATACAATCTTGCAAGAAGTCCCTTTCCTCCCTGCCCATTTAAGGCACACTAATTCCATGGCTCTACTTTTATCATCTTTGATTAGTATTTAACAGAACAGACATGCACAACTTTGTCTTTATTTTTATTACTCCATGCCAGGCTCTTACCAGAAAGCATGCGGAAATTGTTTGAACACTGAGAAAGCAAGAGTGTCTCTGTTCAAGAGCCACTGAAGACTGCAAGCAAAGCAAGATAAACTTGAAAGTTCTAAAAGAATACTAAGTGCAATCCCAGAGGTGCTCCAAGTTGCTCTCTCCACCTGCTTTATATCAGAGAGCTATTCCTTACACACACATTCGGGGGTGGGGGGGGGAAGATCAAAGGAAGAAAAATTCTACTTAAATAAAGAACTCAGAATTGAGCCTGAAAAAAACCCCCAAAAACCACAGAAGTCTTCAAATGAAAGTCTTATAATACCAATCTTTATTCAAGACAGACTGAAAAGAAATACTTGCTAGTACTTCATTTATGCACCCTGATGAAAACAGAACTCAGAAATACCCTACTTAGTCAGTATTAACCATTTTAAAATGAGCTAATGAGCTCCAGCTTATTTCAAGTACATATAAATTTGAAGGCAACAGAGAATGCATTTACCATTTTTGTGTGTATATACACACTATATATACATATATGTATATATACACACTATATATATAAATCATGTATATACATACATATTTTGCTGCCACCTTGTGAACAGTCTCTGAATAAGGAGGTTTAGTTCATACGGACCCAATTCTGCCATCTTTATTCACATTTAGCTCAACTGACTTCAATATTGACACTTTTTGAACAGGTACTCAATGTGAAAAAGGCTGGCTGAATCAGATGCTTAGTTCAAATTTTAAAAGGCTGAATAAAATAACTATTAGTCTTCTGCAATTTCCATACGCTTTTGTGTCACAGTTTATTGCCACAAACATTATAGAAAAATATCACTAAATTCTTTCTGATAAAAATATTGCAGCTTTGCATCCAAGTTGTATAGCTGTCTTCAAAACTGTATAAGCTGGTGCCTGCAAAATAAAGAATAAGAGATTAAATACATCTAATGAAGTGTTTTGTTGAACCAGATTGTGATAAGGAATAGTAAGCATTATCTAAAAAATCAAAACCAAACCAAAGCAAAAACACAAACAAAAGAGACCCCACCAAAACACACCTGTATTTGTAGTCTAATCTACCCTAGAGAAAAATTAAAAATGATCAACTTTGCAGAACGTTTCCATTTCCCCACAAATGTAAGTCAAGAGAAAAAAAAAAAAAAAAAAAAAAAAGGAGAGAAGTCACACATTCCTCATATGGTATTCAAGGGAGCATAGAATTTGTATTTCACACTTCCTAGCATGGCTGTGTTTGTCTACCAAGATGATGCCTCAAGTTCCCAGCTGTATGGATAGCACTTACTAGCCTCATCTTCAAAAATATTTAATCTAAACTTAAAATAAAATTTAAAAGTGTGCAGAGGACACCTGTCAGGAAAACACAATCACTTTAACACTTGACATGAGTTCCAACAGATTCAATTATGTTCTAGAAAAATGAAAGCTATAATATGCAGTGTTTTCTCATATTTCTCTTTGGGAAAGAATATCAAGTGCCTTATTTTCTGTTTCCCAGATAAAGAACTACATCACAGACACTAGATAAGTAAGAGAAGAATATCACATCTACATCCTTGCTAACAATGAGTTAACATTGTACTTACGGCTTCTGCATCATGCTCAAGCCCAATGTCATGGTGCTCCCGTTCATCATCCCGAAATTGCTTTATTATCTTTAAAAGTAGCAGTTAATTGGTAAGTCTACTTTGCAGAGAAATCAAGGCAGCTAGTATACAAAACTATATGCGGTTGACCATTACACGCACCATCTGAGGCCCAGGTCTCTCAAAAGCTTCTCAAAGACCTGTATCTCCAATTCAGCAAGAAGGGAATTATTCACGGCGTTGCCCAAACCTAAAGTTCTTTTAATATTCTCAAAAAAAGTCTAAAAACTAAGCTGCTGTTTAATATATCACTATCTTTTTCACTGTTTCAAGAAAACCTATAACCTACAGTCATAGTAACTCATAACACTAGTTTCACACATACAAATTATTCTGACAATTTAAATAATGAAATTAAGGTCTCTGCCTTGCCAGATAATCATTAAGGGTGTTTCCCTGTAGGCCAACAGGGCTTTTGTCCATTCTAGCATACTCTAAAGGATGCTATTTTTCTCTTCTAATTTTTCAACCAGGACAAAAAGGTTAATTAAATTAAAAATTTAAAATTAAATTCTTTAATTTTCTCTTGAGGTGCCTGCAGATAACTAGAATTGCTTAATAAAGTGCTCAGTTTACAGACACCCAAGCACTGTCCCTGCCCAACAGGTTCGCATCACTTTTGGTTTCATCACTAGTCCTCCTCATACTGACACTGTGAATAACCTTGCTGCTTAGCTTTTTCTCTTTATTTTGTGCCCTATCAGTTTATAGTCTTTGTTTTCAGGGGTAGTATTTCCCTTGTGCACATGTCAGCAAAACCTGGGTTACTTCAGATACTGTTTCTGTAACAAGAAGACACATTTGGAGTAACCAGACTTGGCTACATGTTAAAATAAGCACAACTGAACATACCGATAGTCAGCAAAATTGGAAATGAACATGCGGACCCTAAAGCAAGCTCCCACCAAACAGAGCACAAACGAGCTCAATGTGCTGCATGTGGAAAACAGGTCAGTCTCTCACAAGCACCCTACAGGGATGTGTCCCAATTTGATGCCTAAAATACTTGTGAAATAATTTTCTTGAAGAGCTAGCAAACATTAGCTCCTTACATGCTCTGAACAGCATTCAAGACTAGAACTTGAACGGGGCGCTGGCTGGCAGCAGGCTCAACACGAGTCAGCAGTGTGCCCTGGCAGCCAAGAGGGCAAACCACATCCTGTGGTCCATCAAACACAGCATAGCCAGCCGGTCAAAAGAGGTGATTGTCCCGCTGTATTCAGCGTTGGTGCGGCCTCACCTTGAGTATTGTGTGCAGTTCTGGGCCTCACAACTTAAGAAGCATGTGAAGGTCCTTGAATGCATCCAGAGGAGGGCAACAGAGCTGCTGAAAGGGCTGGAAGCAATGTTCTGTGAGGAGCAGCTGAGGACTCTGGGTTTGTCTAGTTTGGAGAAAAGGAGGCTGAGGGGTGACCTCATCGCTCTCTACAGCTTCCTGAGGAGGGGAAGTGGAGAGGGAGGCGCTGAGCTCTTCTCCCTGGTATCCAGCGATAGGAGGCATGGGAATGGTTCAAAGCTGCGTCAGGGGACGTTTAGACTGGACTGGACATTAGGAAGGATTTGTTGACCAAGAAGGTGGTCAAACAATGGAACAGGCTTCCTAGAGGGGTGGTTGATACCCCAAGCTTGTCAGTGTTTAAGAGGCATTTGGACAATGCTTTAAATTTACATGCTTTATTTGGACAATGCTTTAAATTTACATGCTTTAAATTGGTCAGCCCTGAATTGGTCAGGCAGTTGGACTAGATGATCATTGTAGGTCCCTTCCAACTGACATATTCTGTTCTATTCTAACTATATAATCATATTCAGTATAAGCAAAATGTTACCACGCAATCATATTCTCTCCTCATGTTTCCCCTCTAAACCCTTCCTTTCAATTAAAAATAAACAAAATTAAAGCATAGTTCTCCCAATCAAAAGGGAAATGCTGAATTACAGAAAGCATGCTGGAGCTAATCCAACATACATTTTAATTTTGGTGCTTGATCAATCTAGTGCTGCTGAAGAAAAAACCATCCTTTTAATTAAAAGAATCTTAAAGTTTCTGTTGACTTCAGCATTCTAAGTGACAGAATAAAAAGAGGTCTACTGTAAATTCTATGATAATATTATTTCAGAAGACTAAAGTCATATTAGATAATTCAATGAATATGTTAACTACTTTTCAAGTCATAGTTAAATACCTGCAATAGTTCTTTGTACTTTTCTGGATCTTCTTCCACAAGAGTTCGGATCTGGCTATTGTAGTGATCCGATATACTCTCTTCCACTGCCACTGTGCAAGCCATTGCACCTTTCTTTCCAAGTAAGGCACTTCCAGCCCCTGTGATTGTGGTACCAAACACATACAAACAATGAAATCTGAAGCAATACAAATAATTCACGCATTTGAAGACTTCACAAAACAACAATAATAGTAATAATACAGACTCACCTAAAACAAAACCTGCTACATTCCAAAAAGGCAATAAAACAGTAGGTCGAACTCTGTATGCAACCATTAGTTCATTGAACTTTTTCAGGTGGTCTTTTTCTTGATTCCACATTTGCTGCAAAAGAACCAGATCACAATAAGGTAAAAATCCAGAAAAATTAAACATTTCCAATAAAACTAATAAACACGAAGGACAAACCAGCTCAGGCCACTCACACTTTGACTGTAGAGGTAACACTATTCACATGACAAAGAGGAAATGTTAAAGAAGGGCAGATGACGATAGTTATAAATCAGCAACATAAAAACATTTGCAAATAAGAGTCTTCCTAACAGTACTACAGCAATTGCAGTATTGCTAACTCCCCTACCAAGTAATCCCACCACTCTTTATAAACCCGCTTGTTTAAACGTGTTTAGAAAGAGACGGACAGCCATCTTACCGTGAAAGGTATGACCTCACAACTTCATTCGACCATCATTAATCACATGCAAATTAACCAGAAGCACAGCGATCGCTTTGAGGTCCCCTAACCTGGATAATCGGTCCCACACTTGATCTGCCCAAGACGGCCATTTGCCCCGCATAAATGCGATTGGCCCCGTACTCCCCAGCATGGTCCACCCGGATGATGCGGTCTATGACGGGCTTGTTGATGCCCTCCAGAGTCACCCGTGTGCTGCAAAGCCTGAGGGAAACCTCTCCGGCGGGGAAAGGCCGCCTCCCCCGGAGACCTGCCGGAAAGACAAAGGTGACGCGAGCTCTGCCGCCGCCCAGCCCCCGTAGGAGGCGGGCGGGCGGGCGCTGC
>WAAD01013166.1:81485-97225 GCA_013389945.1 Fregata magnificens | reverse complement strand
CAGGGCCCGGGCCCGGGCCCGGGCAGGCCGCTGCGCGCCCGGCGGGGGCTGCACAAAGGCCGGTCCACGCAGGGTCAAAGCAAACTCATTTTAAAAACGTCAGACATTATAGTTAAAAAAAGTCATTTACTGAACGTTAATTTCTTTAAAATGAGGACAGAAAACATTCCAAAACATTATATAAAAAGAACAGTCTCTCACATATTAGCTAACAGTGTGCTACTGGCAAATCTCAAGTAATAAACACTGTGCAGAAAATCCTTCAGCACAATCTTTAAACAAAGGAAACGGTTAGTAGCCTACCTAGAAATACCGTTCCCTCTGAGTCACACAGCTCCATCGTTCCATTTAAGCGAGAAGAAACATGAATTTAAAGAGTACTGATACATGAGTTTCTGAATGCTGTATTTCCAAACTTAACTCTCAAATATTCACATTTTAGAACAAAGAGAACAGTAGTCAAGATGTTTGTCCAAGAATAAAACACAAGTAATAATGCCTTAACACATTTAAAAAAACAAAAAAAAAAGGTTACTCCACAGCAGTGGGGCTGCTACACGGGCAATGGCCTTCCCTCCGACAGACGTGCACCGCTCAGTGACCAGACTGGTGGTCTCTTCCTACTTCCAGTGCTTATCCAGAGCTCTTTTATCAGCTTGTTATCTCTGAACCATTTTGTGAAGTTATCCAGTGTTCAACTGCACTCGCTATCTCAGAGCAAAATAAATATCAAAGTCTCTTCTGTAAAAATATTTAGAAAACTGATTTCAAACTCACGCCCTATTTTCTTCTCCTATGCAGTATTTCAAAATACTGATGTACGTTTCTCTTTTGCTTTGGTTTTAAAAGAGAAGTGAGTTGGAAACATGTAAAACTAGACCCTTCCCCTCCCTCCCGATTCTTAAAGTATAATTTGTAAAAACAGTACAAAGTTCTTAAACAGAGTTTCAGTTCTGATCACATTTTACCCAAAACCCCTGAAAAAACAGGGACTTAACAAACCCCAACAACCCTGAAATTGTAGCAGCAATAAAGTGTCCTACCATACAATTTTTTGGACTAACACAGTATAAATTAGCTAAATTTCCAGCCTTAGAAACTTTAAGGCCCACTAGCATAATCAAGAATAAGACCATAAGCGTCCGTTACAGAGACCGCAGTGCCAGGGTGCCAGTCAGTTGCTCAGTTTTTAGGTGCTGCAGATGCTTCTACTCTTATCTAGTGGTTCTGGGGAGGTTCAGGAAGTCAAGTTCTTCTGGCTTTTTGTGGTTTTCAAGGATGCCCCTGAGCTTCTGTTATCTTTCTGATTAGGAACAGCTTGTCACGACTCTCCTGGAAAGACAGAATAAAAAGTACGCTCTAGATGAACAGAAGTAGTCCAAGTTACCTATGAACAGCTCATTTCTTTATTAGAAATAAATAGGTGCACTCGCCACATTGTACTCTAACTAGTGGCTCCCAGCATAGTCTCAGCTGTATGAACAATTTTAAGTTTACAATAGTCTTGACTTCATTTATCTCACATTAGGTCACATATTAACAGTTCTGCATTGAGCCTAGTAAAAACATCTCACACACCTAAAAACTTAAAACCATACTTCCAAGAAGCCTAACAACAGTGAACAAACAAAAATAAAAAGTACGCAAGGATTTTCAGAATTCCTAACTGATTTGGGAACCCTTGAAAAAGCAGTAAGGCTTTTCTCCTAAATTCGTTACTCTTCAAAAATCGCTCCCCAGCACAGGGAGGTCTAAGGACAGGTTGTTAAACACCAAATCTAAAAGAAGCACATATCAAGAAATGGGCTATTTCCTAAGAACGTAAGAAGTCTTACTAATGAGGCTAGTTTCTGACTAGAGCAGAGTTTGACAGACCACAGCATATGAACACTGTCAAACATGGCAGCAGCTTTTGATGGCCACAAAGAAGCATGTCTGCACTGGCACTGTTCTCCAAAGGACTAGTTAGTGGTGACTTGCTCCACTTTGAGTACTTGTTGCAAGGGGTGCTGGGACCTGCACTCTGGTATAAAAGCAGACATGATGAAGTAGAAAGATAGACCTGGAAGGAAGGGTAGAGAGTTGGGTGCCTGTTTGTGAGAGCAGAGAAGGAAATACAGGTGGGGGTTGTGTAAGATGGTGGAGGGGACAGGAAGCACAAGATTTAGGTTCTTGTTTGGCAGAAAAAAACCATGCAGATAGGTGGATTTAAGCAAGACAACAGATGAAGGGACACCGCTTCTCAGAGGCATAACTCATGCATGTGTGTTGCCTGATATAATCAGACCTTGCTGCAGTTGCAGCTGATATCCAAGAAAATACTATAGTACTTCAGTTATTTTTCCTGTGTAATTTGTAAAACATTCTTCACTGCCTGTGCAAACACCAAGTATCCAGAAGACTATGAAAACTGTTGTTCCTCTTCATGCCTGATTACTGACACAATAAAGAAAACTTTAGGGGTACAAAAAAGTGGGTCAAATCTTACCATAACCAGTTGTTCCCTCAGCTGCTCAACCACTCGTTTGTGTGCTCCAGCCAAGGCAATAAAATAGAACATAACTAGGCTACAAACAACAAAGCAACATTATATATTAGCATCATGCAAAACAGAATTAGTCAGAAAAAGGCTGTTATGGGCTAGAGAAATTGTCAGTTTGTGCATTTGCTCCAGATGAGAAGCTGCTGGAGAAAAAAAAAAAAAAAATCAATATACAACTGGGGTAGGTTGGGCATAGCTCTGCTCAAAAGCATCTGCTGAGATATTTGTGCTGCCAGCAGGCAGGGACAGAGTGCTAGAGGACGTAGAGGCACGGCCATGTTCAGATGTTACAGGTTGTGTTATGACAGCTCTCTCTAGACTCTCAGTTCCTGCCCTGCTCTAAGTGTACGTATGGGGGCTTTGCTCCTCAGAAATTGAGTTTAATGAGGTTTCCCTAGAGTAACTCTCTGCTCCCATTGGGGTTTGTAACTATGGTAAGCAGCCACAGATCAGTATTGCAGCCATTCCTTATAGCACATATTCCAGATGTAATCTGTGACCCAGATTATCCACAGTGCATTAAACGATGAAGAGCAGTAGCAGGAACTAGAATGGCACAAATGCCTATATAAATCATGTATTTTCTTTTCCAAATAATTAGTAGGGTAGCAGTGCAAGTCATCCTCCACCTCTTACACAGGCTTTATGATAAAGTAAAAAAAGAAAAAAACCTCAAACCAAAAAAGAGGACTTGATATTTCCCATGTACACAATAACAGGTTCAGTTCAGGAGAACCCATAAACGTGTTATGGAAGAAAGGGCTGGGTGGAGTCTGAAATAAACTGCATGGTTTCTCAAGAGTAGAAGTTGTAGAAAGTATCAGGTAACAAGGCTTCAAGATCTGAAAACAGTTGGGTTAAAATGAAATGCAAAAAAATTCCATTTAAACATAAGAAAAAAAAAACTTTTTTACTGCAAGAGTGACCAAACACTGGAACGGCTTGCCCAGAGAGGTTGTGGAGTCTCCATCTTCGGAGATATTCAAAACCCAACTGGGCACGGTTCCTGAGCACCTGCTCTATTTGACCCTGCTTTGAACAGGAGGGCTGGATTAGATGATCTCTAGAGATGAGCTCCAACCTTAGAAATTCTATGATTCTATATTGAACTTTATCTTACAAAATTACTGTTTTGGAGCTTTTGTTTGTTTTGGTTTGTTTGTTTTGTTGTTTTCTTTAAACCAAGCTTTGGGCTTTCATGCTTTTGACTGCAGATGAAAAATCTGGTCTATTAGTTGTTTGGTATCAGCTCAGTAAGGAAGGAAATGAACCATGCAGCTGCATGACTGAATCAGGTCTCCACAGTACTCACCAGATGACCATAAAAAAAGGCACTGCAAAGGCTTCTGATGCTATGNAGACCTTTTGGAAACCCAAGTATTGTTTCTGGAACAACTGCCCATGAAGTGTTAAAACTCCTGAATGGCCCACATGCCTTGGAGGAGGGGATACTGTCAAGGAAGCAGAACAGAAAGGAGATGCTGTATCAAAATGTAAAGATAAAATAATCCAACACAAGCCTACCACCATTTTGCCAATGGGGTAAAAATGTCCTTGGTCTTTAAAACTATAATTTTTATTTATATGGACTAAATAATAATTATTGTATATATTTATAAATATTTATATTTATATATTTATATTGTATATAATTGTATTATACACAACATATTTTATTCCAATTTATCATTCAGAAGTTGTGCGTCTGTTTTTATGGAACTGACAACCCTAGAGCAAATGTCAACTTCATAGAACTTAAATTGTCACTTACTGTGCTATGCTGATTCCCACAGGAATAAAAGCCAAGATGAGCCCAATCAACAGTACCACCAAGAAGAAAAAATTGGAACTGGATGCTCTGATAGGCCTAGCTGCAGGTTTACATGTATGTATCAAACTGATCTGAAGAGGGAAAGTGAGCAAGACTGTTACCAGTACATCTATATACATATGTCCAAGTATACTTTCCCCACCAACTGAATTTTCCATCCTTGAATATGCTACCAGCTACCACATAATCATCCTTCCTCTGATATACATTGACTGAAAAGGGCTAAGACAAGAACACTCTACACTCTGGTGTAAGTCAATGTCTCCTATTTGGGGTAAGAATTTGATCCAGAGGGCCTCATACACTTGCACAGAGTCAACTGACATAGTCATTTGGTGTATGATCCATGGCACAGCCTTTAGCTTTGATCTGTCAAACCTTTGCTGGATACATCCCCCCTTGTAAGAACTAAAATATCAGTAAGAATTTGTTGCACAGAAGGAGCTGCCTGGTCATAGAGCAAAGCTTCTGAGATGCAGAAACCACGTCTTGAACATCCAATCCAGCTTGGATTATCCATTTTGCTTCCAAATTTTTAATAGCTTGGCAAAATCTCACCCAAGCTCTACGTTCTGCTGCTGGTAAACAGGTTATTGCAGATAAGTGTTATAAATCAGCTTTATTACATAAGAAGATTTTATTTTAAAAAATCAAACAAATAATTGATGAGGTAATTATTAAATGTTGTTTTGCTTGATTTCAAAGCAAAATTCTACCTTCTCTTAAAAGCAAAACCTACAGAAAATGAAATACCATTACCTCATTTCCAGTACGCCGCATCATTGGGTGTTTTTTGGGGGGGCTGGTTGTTTGTTTTAAGTCAACTGCATATCTACATTACAAAACCCACAGAGATGTGCTCAATTTTATTTGTTTACCACAAACCTTCATTACCTTTTTAATGTAAAAGATGATGAAGTATTTTATAGTTGCTATTGCAGGGAGAAGTGGTGAAAAGAAGGTTCCAATCCAGCAGATAGTCTGCCCATAAATGATTTCCAGTACGTTGTCAGAAATTCCAAATTCCTGCAACCCACACCACTGAACTGGCTTGCAAGAGCAATGAGTAACTAACAACCTAAAACCAAATAACATCATTAGTTCTAAACTGAAGTTACAGAGCTTAGCTGAATTCCAACACATTTGGAACACACAGATATTTAGCATTTAAGCATTAGACAACATAACAGAAAAATGTCTGAAGGAAAAAAATAGAAAGACTCAAGTATAAAAAACTACCAGAAATATGTTTCTGTTTTATTTTAAAACTGGCAATCTGGTTAGAAATATGGGTAATTAATAACAGAAAAAAGAAACGGGTTTCATAAGTCATTTGCAAAAGTATACTCAAAAGGCAGAGATACTTACTTTCTAGGAAAATCTACAAAGAGGGTCACAGCAAGAATTATAATAAAATCAAATATCATCAGTTTGTACATTTCTTGCCCAACTTCAGATTCCCAGCACTATAAAAAGCAAGTCAGGAAAAAACAAGATTAGGAATCTAAATAACAAGTGAAAAATAAATCTGTCAATCACCAAAGCAACGAACCTCTTAGTCAGCTAACAACATAAAGCTCAAACTGTATTAACTCCCATTTCTAAGTGTTTCAGAGCTTCCATGCCAAGGTTTTTTTTTGTTTGTTTTGTTGGGTTTTGTGGGTTGGGGTTTGTTTTGGGGGGTTTTTTTCTGAGGAAAGACCATTTGTCTTATTGGAGCAAAAGGCAGTAACACAATTGTCTCCAAAACAGAGCTACCTCAAACAATCTTAATGGTAGTCAGGAAGTCTATGCTAAACAATAATCTGCCACTGGACTAATTCTAATCAGAGTTTTAAATAAAGAAAAGGTATATGTAAGAACTGTACTGGTTTGCACTGAGCAGTAAGATCGGCACCAGATATAACACAAACGGCAACTCTAGGTCTGATCCTGAATACCTCTAGACAAGCAAGTTTCATGGAAAACAAATCTCTATTCACAAGTTCAGATGATTAAAGACCAAGATAAATCTGCTTACAGGATAGAGTTCGTAATTGTATCCACAGGCCTTACACTCGTCAGTGGCGCAGTAGGAGATCTGACTCCACAGTGAGAACAAGAGAACACCAATATTGGCCAAGCGCACAAAGACACACCTGGAAGAAAGGCAAAACCCAATTCCAAACCTGCCAAAAAAGGGCCATTCTAACACCTGGCTCAACTTTCACAGGAGTCCAAGGAAGGCTCGAAACACAAAAGGGTCATACAGAGCTTTAATGGAACGACCAGCTATTTAGTAAACACATTTATTTCCTTAGTAGTAAGTTAAATTGCTTTTCACCTTTCCTGCTTTAGGCTACAATCCCTTGTTTCTTTTCTCAGTGTTGTTCCTAGATCAGCAATTTCAGCTGCAGATCTTGACTCTGCAAGAGGCTGCGATTCTCTCAAGTACAGTTTGAGAGGCCAAGTGACAATTCTGTGTGCAGTATTTCCTTCTCACATGGCTTCAGGCATACAAAGCACAAGGGCTTGCAGAGTTCAGATGCTTCAACCCAGATCTTACTGCCTTAAGCTGCCAAATGCCAGTTCTTCACGCTCTCACACTGAAGTATCTTTTAGCCCAGAACTTTTAACTTCTACCTTGAGCAAAGCCATGCTTCAGCCACTGCTGTACACACACATTTGCTGATTTAAGGAACTGCTGCACGCAAAGCGGTGTGAATCCACAGCTCTGCAGCCACAACTTCTCTACTGACTGTTTATTCAGGTTATTGAAGATGTCCAGATCACACAGCTAAATGGGACTGAGAGAAAAACTTGGACGCTGAAATGACTGCACTGTACTGTTATCAAAATAGGAGACTGTTTCCAGATTTAAGATTAAAGTTTCCAACTAAACATAAGTAAAACAATGCCTGCTTGGCTTCCAGTGCCCAGGCCCTCCAGTGCAGAGAGTCCAACCTCTCTGCTTCTTGATATTTCAATGTTTACAATACTTATAACCTACCAAGAACAAGTTGAAACATCCAAGGTCGCAATAAAAATGTCTTTACCTCATGAGTGTCAGCCTGATTTCAAAGGCTGGTGAATAATCTTCAAATCTGATCAGAAATGAGAAGATCTGAGGAGCAATGAAGTTGGCCAATGTGATCACTATGGAAGGCAAATACTGCACTAAGAGATTAGCCTGGAAGTTCATATTGCTAACATCCTGTAAAAGAAGAGATAACAAAAAGATAGTACTCAGAGAAACACACCTTCCTGACATCGTGCTCTCTCCAGCTACCCACCAGCCTCTCTTGTCCAGCATTCAGTTAGCATCTTTTACTCTGTCTTCATCCTCCACCTACATTTGGAACTACAAGCCAGACCACTGCTATCTATCTCTGGAGTTTGCTGCTACACTCTTTCTTTCCTCCTGCTCCCTTCACCAGTGACTACCCCAACCTCCAGGTACGAGTATTTTAGCACTTCCCCAAAGCTTCTGTTTGAAGAGGATCATCTCACCAAGGCTTGTGTCTGACTATGTTGTCTAACCCAGCACTACAGCTACCAGCTTTTACACCTATGCCAAAGTGCAGACACTTTTGAAGTTATTCACATTGGTGCCAAGCAGCTGCCCTGACTTTCCTATGATGTTAACAAGCTCCTCTACCTACTCATTTAGGCAAGGTCAAGATACCAACCCTTATACATAAAGCCGACAGCAAGTGAGGCTGTTTTTCGAGTTGTTCAGTGTTGTGTTATCCTCCTTGTCTGCCCTCAAACAATACCTCTGGCAAACACTTCTTTAGGCCCCATTTCCTGCTTCTCTCTCTGCAATCCTGGCAGTTTACAGACATTAGGAGTTAGGTCCACCATGAGCACAACTTGCCTCATACACAGCCAGTGCCCATCACATCACTAATGAACAGAGGGAGAGAAAAAGTGCAGTCTCCATTCATGTCAAGCTAATTCAACCCTGGGGTCCTACAGAGAAGTCACTTACTGTTGCAAAACTCTTGCAACTGTTGTCTGCTCTTGTTGTTCTGCTTCTGAACCGCTCCTCCCATCTGCTTGTCCTGCCAGGGGTGAACAACCCCACCCAACCTGATTCTTTCCGCTATTGATGCAAGAACCTTTTTTTCTGCAAAGCGCTCCGTGTTCAAAGTCTTCCTGTTTCCCCACAGCTCAAGCCACAATACAGATCATAATCTTTACTCTCCCCTTCCCTTGCTGTTCATTTTTGCAGTTCAGCAGTGAACCAGGTGAAGAACCCAATGATGAAGTTTGTTTTAACCAGATCAGTTCCCTGAGCCAGTTCACTGCCCATACACACAAGCACTTCTACTACCAGATCACAGCGAGGTGAGAACAGTTACATGGGAAGGGAAGTGAGGGCTGCTTTTCTTGTCAGCTGCATTAGCTCCAAGGCAGATGACACTGGAGCCTCTTCATCAAAGGGAGACATCACTGGGGGTTTTTTGCACATGCTTCTTGATCCTTCTCACCCTCCTCTACTAAAAAATTTCTAGGTCTGTAGAAAGCATTTTCAGATCCCTTGCATGAAAGGTGCTATATTAAGATACTTGACTCTTTCACCGTAGTTCCTCTTGCTGTAATCACCAGCCCCGACTGAATTTGTCCTAATGTCATGTCTGATACTTACATTGGAGTTTTCTTGAGAGAAGACAGTTGCTCTATAAATAGAGTAGAAACATCCTGATAAAACTGCAATGACAATTATATTTATAAATATTCTCAGAGAGTAGATGCGTAGCTTTTCTTTCATTGTCCTGTCAGCTATTTTTCGCTTCAGTCTTTCTTCCTCCAAGTCTGTCTACAAACAAAAGAAAAAGGATGTGTAGTTTTCTGGTGCAGCATACAACACTTGACACCACGTCTTCTACTTCTGGGATGTGCAAATCCGTAGCCTGTTCTAGGAGGGTCACTCCACTGCCTACCCAAGCACACTGAACTGAGAGTGCCTTTTCATCGACACAAACAGGTCCATGCAGGAGTGGGAGCCCCAGTGTGCTCAGTCACCTCCGGGCTCTGTAGCCAAAGACAAGTGTCTTGTAATCCTCTTATCTCTACTATATCAGTAACATATCTCCTTGAGGACAGAAAGACAACTTATCTGTTTACTGTGAGAGACTGATCTCAGATAGCTTGGTACTAAACTTTGAAATGGTTAAATCAGCACACTTATCTCCTTAATTCTGCAGGAAAGTAACCAGTCCTCACTGCTATGGCTCGAAATTCCTTCTCCTGCTCTTTGTGAAGGAAAATTGGGGGATGACACAGAGAGAAAGTACATTCTTGAGCAGCTTGTCATGTAAACTTGATATGTCTCACCTTAGGTGATGTGAAAATACAGTATTGTCTGTGAAGGCAATTTAACCTGGGCAAACCCACAGATTACCCAGGTATTTTCTGAGGACTTATTTCCATCAAACACTAATATATATTAAGGGGCAAGTTTTTCCAAGGTGTGAGTTCTAGAGGCAAAAGTGTGGTAAGTGAAGAAGGCTCTGGTTATAAGATGAAAAAAGATGACTGTGAACTTTACTAGAGCAGAAAGCAACTCACTGTAATTTATGAAATCTGTAATTACCGCTTTGTGGTTTGAAGTGGAAGTATCTTTCTAAAGGTAATCGTTTCACTACATAGATCTCTGCTTCCAGTGTACATAGAGCAAAAAGAAGGTACTGGTTTCACCAGAAAAGCCTTTCAGACTCTCTTTTCAGAGAGCTTTATGATTTGGGAAATCTATTAGCTGCATCAGCATTTTGTACGTGGATGTGTGTCAAAGACACCTAGTGAAAAACTTTCAGCATCTTCTTACTGCAACAATGCTCTCAACTTGTATGAAGAATACCATCTGAATTTTATTCCTCCCCAAACTACTGCCTACCACATTGCAGACTTATAACCCCGTACACTCAAACGGATTCCCAACAGTACAAGGGTTTTGCCCACAGCTGGAACAGCTTTTCCTGTTGGATTATGTAGAAACTAACACAGGAAGCATGACTGGAGTGTGAGGAAGAGGCAGATAAGACAAGCAGCTAACAGGCTGGCTTCAGTTCCCAGTGGATGGGGGAAGGGCCGTCAACCTCAGGGCCAATCCTTCTCACACCACAATTCTAGCTACCTAGAAAGCATGAAAGTGGATGTGGGTTGCCCTGCCCCCAATATAAACTACCTCAATCCTTCTTATCCTTATTCCATTATCTGCAGAATTATACCTCCCTTTTTTAGTAATCTAAGCTATATGAAACCGTAATCATAGAAAAATGAAAATTACTCACTTGGAGCTCATATTGCAAGCTGCGATGTTTTAGCCGTGCTGCATTTGGATCTGTAATGCAGAAGTCCCAGCCTGCAAAGACTTTGTTACAGTAACTCTGAAACTGATCTTCATCATGCACCAAGTTCTGCTTAAATCCTTCCGCAGACCTAGAGAAAAATGCAACTTTGCTTCATTCATGAAAAGACATATTTTATCCACAGAAAACGAAAGAAAAAAACCACACCCCAAGCAACCTGGCTCATCAAAGACCAAATGACTCTCNCCCCCTGCCCAGCAAACAGCCACATTTGCTTTATATCAGGTTACTTCCCTCTGCGCTTAGCCAGTCATACCTTCTCACCTCATCCAGCTCTTCTCTGACACTGCAAAGAGCTGGCTCAGGAAACTGAGATGGCAAAACCAACCCCCCAAAACCCCAAAATAAAATCCTTCAACAACAACTACTATGTAGTTGCAAGTCTTTTATTTATATGTATGCATACATATGAAAAACTAATACTTCAAATTTATTTATTTTTATTTATTTTGCTGGCTCAATTTCCCAAAGACAAAGGCTACTGTGGCACTGCACCCTCAAGCAAAAGATTCTCCATTTCCATAGAAAACAGTTCTAGAATGCAGCATGTTCCCTACGAGCAAGAATGCAACCTAAATTGTGCAATAGGTAGTAGTAAATAAACTATACCACCATCTTTACCTTTTTATTATCCAGAGAAGACTTAATGCAAGGTAGGCAAATGTAGCCAGCAGATATGCTAGTGGCAAGTTGTACCTCAGGATACTGAGCCACGCAGCATCTATTGTGTAATAGCCATAAAACAAACTTGTCACTTCAAGGAAACCCTGTGAAAACATGAAGTTTAAATAGAATTCGTAACAGTAGCAGCAACTGCCCACTTAAATCCAACCTGCTATTAAGCAATCATTTTGTAAATTTAAAATTACTACTGGGGCCCCCAGCAACCTACAACAGCCTGTAGCTTCTAAACACTGCCATTGCCTCTACCAAACTGTAACGCAGATGCTACGTGCTTAAAATCCCTCCCCTCTCCAATCAAAGAGCTCTATGACAAGGACACTGAGACCCTACACAGAGAGCACAATAGGCAGCGTGCTCCAGAATATGGAACGTTTAGCAGCTGGGGAGGAGAGACGCAGGCTGCAGCACGTGGCCAACCAGGCCTTGTGGACACCCAGTAAAAGTCAGTTTGAAAACTCCACTTCTCACAGATAAAGGATAAGGCTAATTTTACCCCAGTCATGCATATGCCTTATCATTTTTCAAAATTATCAAAGCTTCATTCCCCAAGTAAAATGTTTTCACATTTTACAGGTTATGCAAGACACAGAAACTTAATAAAAAAAAAATCTAATTACTTACAGTACCACTGAGCAAATCTTTGAGGTAAGTATAGAAGTAAACAAGTCCCTTATTACCACTAGGTTTATAAACTGTGCAGTGATGCTCTGCCAAAAGAAAGGCAGGAAAAGTCACTCAAACGGTAATGCCCATTAAACTGCAAGATCAAGTTAATTCAAACATGGCAAGTTCTTATAAAAAAAAAGCATTTATTTGTCCGGGGAGGTGGAGGAAAAGCTGATGGAAGGAGGGAATCTTACAGGCAACAACAGTACATAGAGAAGATGTTTACCTATGTTCTTTGGAGGAATTTCAGCAAAGCTACTGTTGAATATTCCATATTTAGAAATGATGCTGGGAAGGGTAACAAAACTGAACATCAGAATGAAGATTATAAAATTCAGCAGGACCAGAAAACGCAGGAAGGAGAAGTAGGACTGGATGCCTGTACCAAATTTCCCTGGGAATAAAATAAACATGTGCCAATAATTAAGACGATAAAATCATTGAAAATACAGAATGTGCAGACTATCACTTCCGTTACATTGAGTTAACTGACGAAACATTACTAAGGCTAGTTTTAACTGCTGCGGGCTTTTAGCAATCTAACTGAAGTGGAAATGCGACTTTTTAATAATTTTCTCCAATATATTTCCTTCTATCCCATCATGGATTTTACATCAGCAATAATAAAGCAACCAGGTAACTTCTTAAACACACACAGTTATATCTGAAACTATGCTCACACAGGTAAAACTACCAATAACAGAAGCAACTTGAAAGAGGAGAAATTGACATAAGACAGTAAATACCTTCTATGCTGTGAATATCATGTCGCCAAAGCTCCAGGTAAGATGACAACTCCTTGACTTCACTGAGGACTTTTTTCAATGATTTACTTCTAGTTCTACTCCACTGTTTCCATCCAGATAAATATTTTATATCAGCTTGCTGACAGTCCCTAAGAATCAAGAAATACAGTTACTGAGCACAAGAAATACTTTTTCACTACATGTAACGGCCTACCATAATGGAGCCTGCTTGCAGCCTTCAGAGGGATAGCACAGTGCTAGAAGTTGGAGTAACACACGCTAGCTGTCCCCATCTGTTCCTCCTGGTAACTGCGACATCAAGTTAATTCAAAGATAGCACATCCTCTCACAGAAAACACTCGCCTCTCTTGGAGAAAAGAAAATATCCAACTGACAATAGCACAACACAGAAAAAACATGTGGCTGAACTTCCCGGTGGGATGTCAGGGAAGTTGCCATTAATGATTTCATATTTACAAATGGCTGGAAAAGGAAGAGGAGATTCTTTCCTCAAAACTTCTGACCAGAGCATCTTCACCAAGAGGATCTTAAAAAATTTCTCGAAAATATTTAGCTTTCCTCTTTCAATGTTATAAATGCAGCTGTTCAAAACACAAAATTATTCTTTTCTTGTAGAAAATTCATGGATTTTAAAATCAGAATGAAATGTCAAAATATGTTGGGGGAAAAAAGTAAAAAAAATAGGGAGAGCTATAAAGAGGCTTAAATATTCCATTTGGATTTTATAATTTTAACTTTTATATCACATTCCAGTACATAATAGAAAACAAATGTTATTATTCATTTTTCATTATTCAGTTTTTACAGCATTTTGAAAAATTTGCTGGAAAGTGCCAACTCAATGAATTTGAGAACATATTTCTTTGCCAACATGTGTGGGGGTGTACTGTTCTAATAATAAGCTGCAAACAAACACCGAGGATGTGCCACAAACTGTCTATAATTTTTAATCACTTCTCACTTATAGATTTTCTTGCTATATGCATACATTTGCATTTTAAAAATTGCTGCATGGTCAGCAACAGCATCAAGGAGAATTCTGAGTGGCTCAGAGTTTGCATTTCATTTTCTCTTTTAAGAAACCTTAAAAACAGACAAAGCTTCCCAGACACATAGCTTGAAGATGACATGCATGCAGCAAATGCTGTTCCAGCCTCTGATGCCACTGAAAAAGGGCAGCAGTTAAGTACCCATGAGGACACCAGGCCAGAGTAGAAGACAAAGGTCTCAATTTTAAAATGCTTTGTACTCAACCCTACTTAAGTGCCTAAGTGACTCACTGCCATGCCATGCCACTGCCGTGTGTGCTGTACGTTGACGAAGTTTTCATATCCTTCTCAGCTGAAAAGAAAACTAGCATTTTGGTAGGAAGCCGAATTAAACCCTATATGCAACAATCAAACAGGCAGCAGATGACCTCATCTTTAAGTGCAAATACAGCTACTCTCAAAAGATTTCATTTTGTGGAAACTACAGGCTGCAGCTTGTAGTGTTTTAAACAGACACTTTAGAGAACTATCTGGCCTATGTTTGGTTTGCATTTTAAATAGAGGCGTGGGCTGCATATTCATCTGTGTTACAGAAATTGAGTGTTCAGCTTTCAGGACATTTATATCAAGCATTTTGTGTTGGCAGCTGCTGCACAGTATGCACAGATTACTGATACACAGAAGTGCCAAGAAGCCCCACCAGAATCTCTCAGCGCTAAAATGCGTAAACAAGGTTGGGACATCCCAACTCCGTTCCTAACACGCACCATGGCCACAGGACTGCAGTTCCTTTTTCTTGAAGAACTGAACTTTAGATGCCCAACTTCAAATAAAAATTCAAGGTATTGAGCACTTTCCTTTACCATGACCTAGATCTGCTGTTCCTTGTGTACAGGTTGTAGGGTTAAACTTAACTCCAGGGTCAGGCTGTAACTCGTTTCCCACTGCTCTTGCAAGTGAGTAACTCTTGTTCTCTGTGGAGCACCAGATATTAATTGTACTTTCACCTCTCTCCTGGTTCATAACCACAACTACAAAGTACCTGACTTAAAGGTGCAGCTGGTCCCTGACAATGTAAAAACACATGCTGTATCCTCCCTCCTCAAAGGAGCTTTCAGCCTAGCAGTAAGACATGAGACAACAAGCAGAGAAATACAGGCAACCCCCTCCCTGCTGGGGGTTACTACCAGAGGGGCAGGAACTGCTTACAGCTCACAGCAGAGCCATTTAAAAAGGGATAAGGAAAAAAAAAAAAAAAGAATAAATGTTCCTGGAAAGCTTCTTTCCACCTGTATTGAGCCACACCAGAGAGAGCACAATGTATTTTGGAAGAACTGCTGAGAAGACTCAAGAACAGCAGCACTCACGTAGCAGAAGGGGGTTGCTGATGACAGATAACCCACAGTGACGCTTAAAAGCACAAAACCCTGAGGCCAAAAAAAAAAAAAAAAAAAAGGAAGCCAGCGAGAAACGCGTTTGGCTGCTGCAGGTAATTCCCAGTTTTGATTCATTTCTTCCAATTCAACCTATTCCCCTCGACCCCAGCCAGCTACTCCCTCACGCCACCCAAGAGCCCCTGGCCACGCTCCCGCAGCTGGAGGTGCCCCAGGGAGCCTGCCACATTTTGGCGTGAGAACCTGGGCAACTTCTTGTCAAAACCACATGCCACAGGGTGAAACGGATACAGATGAACCCAATTCTGCTTCAGCCTTCCATCGCACCTGTGTTGTGTTTAGGAAAAGGTAATTTTAAAAAAAAAAAAAAGGAAAAAAACGTGTAAAGATTAACCTTAATCTCCTCTTCTCCGCGATACTCAAGGGATATTCTCTCGCAGGGCGAGCGGGCAGCTCGCCTCCCTCTCGCTCCAGCCCCCGGGCCTCCGGGGCGCGGAGCCCGGCCGAGCCCTGC
>WAAD01013166.1:41805-80968 GCA_013389945.1 Fregata magnificens | reverse complement strand
CTCGGCGCGGGGAGGGCGCGGGGCTTCCCGGGGCCAGCGGCTGAGGCGCGCAGGGCCCGCTCCCTCCTGCACCGAGCAGCCTGTCCTCGGTCCTGGCCTCCTCCCCCCGTGGCGTCGCTTTGCGCCCTTAAACTTGTGGGCTTAAAATCAGGGTTGCAGGTGTAGGGACATCAGTCTCTTTTTATTCCTCTTGCCCAGGGCTTTCTTTAAAAGTACTGTGAGGAAGCACAGCGGGCTGTAAATGCTCCCGGCAGACCACCCGCCCCGTTAGAAGGAGGCAAGGCCCGAGCACCCGACGTGCAGGGCGGCGGGGCCTTGTCACTGCCGGCTGCTCCTCAACAGACATCTAGCTTAGATACAGGCTTTGTTTCGATGTCTGCTGTTACTGCTAAGTGCCCGTGCTGGTGTTGGGTGCTGTAAAAACTTCTTGCAAACTCTGATACTTGGTCAACTGCCGTTAGGTCGCGGGCCCAAACTCCCTGGCTTGTTCTCAGTGGTTGGATCCAGTGACACGGGCTGCAGTGGAAACAAGACAACTTTACACCCGAATGTGAAAACTGAGCGTGAGCTGGAGCAACCAGAGTCAGTAGATGCTTGGATCTCTCTTTCCATCTGACAGTGAGAGTGTTTTTTGTGTTAAGTTGTAGTAAACATCCCCGAGAGACTTATTTCTTGGAATAATTCTTGCCTTTAGTGTGAAAATAATAGCATGTGTGACGAAAAAGAAAATGAAACCTCCAGTAGTTTCAACGGGACTATGGGGGGGGGGGCAGAAAAGGCATTTCTAGCATTTCTTACTGTATTCTACTAGTAGTTAAATCGATAACCAGATTTTTCTGAACATTCCTCATCTACTTTCTGCAGTACTTCTAAAAATAATCATTAGGTTTCAGGATGCTGAACCAGATATAAATGAGCACATTTCTTAACTTACCTCAGCTGTGTGTCATCAGCTCAGGTATGTGATTTTTCAGACTGCCTTACCAGCAATACGAATCTATCTGGATAATCAGGTTTCGTAATAAAACCATAAAATTATTGATAAAAATGTAAGTTTCCAGATTAGTTTAGATGTACATGTTTATGATCAGTAAGTTGATGTATTACTGGCAGGGGAGAAAGATATATCTTAAGGGGAATTGTTGTGAAATACAGAGACACGGAATTAAAGCATGGTAACTTCCTTATTGCACTGAACTACTTTAAAAAAAAAAACAAAACCAACCACTTTGTAGGTGTTCTTGCCTTTGTGCTGGTAGATTGGTGTATAATATAACTAATATGTTTTTAAACTATTTTTCCATAAGAATAAGCTATAACTTGTCATCCTTCAGTAGGTCACTCTGGAGGCTAGTACAAGAGGGCAGGAATTCAAGCCTATTGTTTTTTCCCCTTCTCCTTTTCACAGACCTCCAGGATGATTTTTCCCAGGTGGGATTTTTTTGTATAGCAAAGGCTGATGCTGTGTGACTGTCTGCTGCCTTCCCGAGCGGCTGGCTGTGCTTCAGCTTGAGAGTGTGCGGGATTGACTTGTTTGTAACAGAGCGAAGCCTGTTACACGGGTGGTTTTGGTGCCTTGGTTGAGTGTCACATTTCATGGGCCTTGTTTGAACATCTTCCAGTTGATCATTCCTGAAAATTCAGGAGGTGGAAATTGAAACCCCTCAGTAGCATTCCTGAAAAATCATTTAGTATTGTTCAGCATTCATGCTAAGTGTGCGATTCATGTGCTGGATACAAATGTGTATTGCACCACCAGAGCCTAAGTACCCGCTTTTATTGGTCCCTTGAAGCCAACTAAGCGTGGGCCACCTTTGTATTTGGCTGTGAACATAGAGCAGGGCCAGTTCTGCCTTAAATAGAAATACTTATTGTGTAAGACTTCCCTAGGGGTGTCATCTGGGGTATCAGTTTTGCTTTTTATTTATGTTCCTTTTATTACCACTAAGAATATGATAAGAAAGCTGAGTAATACACTTGTTGATTAATTAGACTTTTTTCGAAACTCTGTGTGCTAGAAAAGTATTGGGTTAATGACCCTTTGAGAACAAATTTAAATAAAGATTGGAGAATTGAAACAAGATTGACTTGCCTGGGAATCTTGTGAGAACATTGTCTATTCTCTCTTTTTTTTTCTGCTGAGAAAGCTTTTTAGACACTTGGAAATGTTTCAGTGAATTTTATGGATCACAGCAGTCCCAGGTGGGAAAACAGGAAGACAGGCATGCTGAGGAGGAGAGAACGGATGATTCTGCCAGAGCCCAACAGTCACACGCAGGGAGTGCGGTAGGTTCCTCTCGTGCATTGTTTGTCCAATGTACCTTATTCACAAAAGCAGCAGTTTTCGGTCTGTGCTGAGCATGGAAGCCAGTGCCATATATTGTTTCCCGTGATGCTGGAGATCCGTCTGTCACATTTAGTAACACTGTGTGTTTCCAGGACACTTTTTCTTTCATATGGTTCCTCTTCATAATGCCACAGCTCAAAAATGCTTCTAAACATTCGGGGAGGTTCTGAGTGATAGTTTTAATTTTTGGGGGATCTTGTGTTCGACTACCCGCATGCTTTGCCCTGTGGCCTGTGCAGCATGCAGGCAGCTCCTGGATCAGTACAAGAGATCTGCAGACAAGTCCTCTGCAGTAATGCCAGGAATGTTGCTTTGGGCAAAACGTAATCTTAAAGTAGTATTAGAAAACTTCACTTAAATCCATGTTGAATGCCTCTGGTACAGGATAGACATGTTTTACCCAGTTTAGGAGCTGGAAAAGCACTAGCCATTTGATAAAAGTGATCCTCAGCCATTACAACAGCACAGCTTCTGAACATGGAGCAAATTGATTTGTTACCAGTTCCCCACTGGCTAGTGAGGGTGCCTTTAATCCAAAAGTTGACATAGGTATATTTCATTTTTTTGTTTGTTTTTAATGTTGCTGACCAGAGAAGTTACTTAGGAATAGTTGCTGGAAGTTTTAAGATGTGTATTTTTCTGGGGAGATAAAATATGCCAGAATGGTGTAACAAGCTGTATTAACACAAAAGTGGCTGGGGTTCTGTAATTCTGTAGAGTATTAGCAAAAAAGGAAAAAAAGTAATGGACAGAGCACAGGTCTGGGACGGCAGAGCTGGTCTTGTCCTTACCCTGTTTCCCTTTTTACCTGTGCCTCTGCCGGCGGTGACTGTGGGGCCCCACATTCAGTTTGAGGATGCTTCTCTGTTCACAGGACAGCATTAGCCTTTGGGAAGGGCACTGGGCACCAGCCTGGCAGTGACTATTGTGTGGTGGGTGTGCTGGGGTAACCCTGAGTCCAGCTGGCAACATCCAGCTGCTACAGAGTAGTTAAAGTGATGGAGGCATCCCTGCTGAGCTGCTTTGGGACAGAAATTCCTGCAAGACGCACCACCCCAGCACTTCATCATCAGCTTCTCTGTATTGCACCCTGCCTGGTGCTCGGCTGTGGCTTTGTCCAGTCTGTAGTTTTGCCCATGTCTGCTTGAAAGGAAGACACGCAGGGAGAGGAGGAAGACAAGAAAAATCAGTATCTCTGTGTCACACTAAAGGAGAAGTTCCTTCTGGTCCCTACAGAGTACAGGAAGACAGGGCTGGTATTAAATTCCCCATCCAGGAGCTGCCAGTTACTGCCTGTATTAGCATGAACTATATTTTTTTTTTTTTCACTCCTGGATGAGCCTTCCTGTAATACAAATAAAAATACGTGCGGTCAAGATTGTTATTTGTCTCTGCTCTACAAATGATTAATCTGGGGATAAAGGTAACACAGCATGTGTCTGAAAACCATTTCTCTCTGTCCTTTTATCGTGGTCTTATTGTGATCCAGGCCAAAAGCAAAGCATGTTTTAATTCATGGAGGGAAGGAGTCTGAGTCTCTTGGAGACCAACGTGTTCTATAGCAGGTAACACGAAAAGGACTTTCTTTGTTGTTTTCCTTTGTGAGCTCTAAGAGCGGGACTTCAGCTCCCCGTTGCCGGGGAGGTGCAGTTCCCTGCACAGCCCGTTCGGGGGGAAGGGAAGGAAGGGAGGCGANGTTCAGCAGCGGTTGGTAGGGCCGCCGGGGGCTGGAGCTCGCTGGGCTCCGAGCAGGGTCTGCACCAGCTCGCCGGCGGCGGGGCTGGAAGGTGGTTTCTCCGTGCACCCGGCCTGGGGGAGTCACCCGAACTGCCTGACAGGCGGCTGCAGTTTACTCGTGCTCGCTGTTAATTTGGAGTGATAGAACGGTTAGGGCTGGACTGATGTGTGCTCAGGGGTTTACTCAGCTTCTGCTATCTAGGAGGCAAATAGCCCCTCAGAGCGGTGCCCTGACCTTGGTATCAGCCCTGCTGCATGGCACCTCATGGCTTTATTGCCCTATTAGTCACATAGGAGCTCCAGCTGTCTTCAGCTGGAAGGGTTGGTCCCATGGGGGATTAACAGCCACATCCTTCCCTGATGTATTTAGCCAGTGTGCCGCACTTCAGTCTGTGAGGTGTTGCACCAGCCCTGCTGGGATCACCAGCTTGCAGCATGACATCTGCTTTTGCTTTGGTGCAGGTTGCGTGTTGGAGTCTGCTAGCTACTGAATGAATGTGGCACTGCATTTTCCAAATAGCAAGTTGTGAGTTTTGTATGTTACAAGATGTAATGGGAAGCCAGAAGTACTTTTGTATTAAATAGGTCCAGACAATATCAGGTTTAAGTATTCATGTTCTTTGTGGTCAATCATTCTGTCACTTCCTCAAAACACGCAGGCATACTATTTAAATATTACTCTCTTTTTCTTCAGTCTCTTCCTTTATGCCCTAACCTACAAAGGCTGAAATGTTTCTATGCAAAAGATTAAATATACATCTAAAAGCCAAATCTTTATGTCAAAGATTTTATTCCTAAGTTTGTCCCTTAGTAATGCTCTGTTAGTTAAGCAAACTTGCAAGCAGTCCATGGTACTGCATGGGAACTGTGCTAACTTCTGCTTCCACTGACCTAGTGTTACTACAGTCTCTTCTGCTAGTCCTGGGACCTACAGCAGCCTGATCCTGCTCCGTGTAGCAGAAGCAGCCAGTTGGTAGCTCTAGACCCATGTTTGAGGTGTGATAATTCAAGCGTGGGTGCCAGTCAGTCCTTGCCCGTGCGACACAGCCCTGGCATGGGATAAGGATAGCAGCCGGCTGCCTGTGCTAAGCCATGTAGTTGAAATGGCACCTCTTCCAGGCTGATGTCAGTACTCCACCCAAAGCAATCGATTTCAGTTTTTCTTTTATTTCTTCCCCACCCCCCGCAGAGCAGGCTTAGTTGGGAGGACTTTTATTCTTGCCATGAAAGTGGTGAAGTGGTGAGGTGGTCTGGTATGGCTGTATGGGCTGACGTGACAAGAACTAGCACTCTGCAGCGGTGTCCCCTTTCACATTTTTGTGAAAAAGCCTCTAATAGTGACTTGTATGGTCCGTAGATTCTGTATGTTCATTGTAGAATAGAACCCTAACGTACTAACATGTTACACTGCATTTTAGTGTAGCTTTATTTTGCCTGAAAAATAAGTATTTAGTTTATGTGAAATTATTTGTCCAACAATTTGAAAACTGCATGTAAGGATTTTGAAGAGTTAAGAGAAACCCGTGACAAAACTGTTTATCTTTTCTTCTGACTGGTTCTCCCCAGCCACTTTCTAGCTTTGTAGTTGATTTCCTAGAATATTGTGAATAGCTTTTGTTTTCCCTCAGGGTCATCTTAAATGCTGCTTGTGCAAATAGTAGTAAGATGACAATATCCGAACAGGAAGTTAAGCTAGAAATTACAAACAGAACAGTGCCCTTTTTTTAGTTCAACAGCACCGTGTATCTTTAAAACCCTGCTTATTATCTAAAATGACCGTATGTGTAGTTTTCATAAGCTTTTCCAATTGAACTTGTGAATGAGACTCCTGTAACTGATACTGCTCATTAAAGTATCATTTGAAGGTTGCATTTAAACTGTATAGGTATCCATTGCAAGTACAGAATAAACAAAGCTTTCTTTTAAGGCAAAACATTAGAACTGTTCTAGTAAACAGTATCTCATGCCTCTAATAGACATGGTGTGATAGGCTGCCTTTCCACTGAAAGCAGAAAACTAATTCCAAACAGGTACTCAAAAACTGCTTCCTTTTTTTTTTTTTGTAACCAGACATTTCCTTCAACTACAAGTAGCAGTAATTTTGGTTAACAGACAGACTTAAAAAAACTTGTTTTGCAAAGCAAGATTTAGTCCTGCTATATGCAAAGAATGTGATAGTCTGCAGTTTGGAAATTTAGTCACAAGACTGACTTGCACTGATAGGAAGTGATTCTTGCCTTAGCCTTTTTTCCCCTCATACCAGTCAGACCATGAGCTAGGCAATGTCTTTCAAGTGTTAAAGAAATAATGCAGAGTTCTGGGCACAGTTTCTTATTCTTGTTAATCTTTCCTCCCTCTGCCAGATATACTGTTCTTACTCTCCAGTTCCCTATTTCTAATTTTAGTGTTTATATATCCCTGATTGTTCTGCTTTACCCAGTGCTCATACTTGTTCCAATGGAATAAGTTTGCAACTTGTGGTCAGAGTTAGGAAAAGAAAAGCAACAAAGCAGCAAATGAAAAGAGACTTGCTCTCAAAGGGGTCTCTGGGGAAAGGATTAGATAATGCAAAATCACTGTGATATGTACTTCAGTCCATAAGAATTGTGATTCTGTGGGACCTTTTGGGTGGAGAAGCAGGGATTTGGGTGGTAGATTAGGGAGAGTACTATGAATTTCACAGAATTGATGAAGTATCTGAACTTCCATCCACTGCCATTAAGCAAAAACTCTGAAGTGTGCGCCATGTCTTTACAACACTTTACTGGACACTAAAATTTAACTAGATATTGTAATGATTTTTTTGAATGTTTCAGGAGCATGTTTTATTATAAAGGCGTCTAAACTCAGATGAAGAAGTAGAATCCTGCTTGAGACACTGCAAACACGAAGTAGTCAGCAGTCCTTCTCCAAATGCCTTATCTAAGCAGCCACAGGTGATAGAAGGGATTTAACTTGCAAACAAAGCGAACAGGATGACAATATTATAGTCTTACAATATTTGGGAAGGGAGGGGCGGAAATTACAAGAGGATTTTTAAATGGAAAGGACAAGGCAAACAGGTGAGTAGGTGCAAAAAATGGATAAAGAGCAAATAAGGAGCAGAGCTCATGATGCTGAAGCAGTAGCTGGAAGCAATGGGAGCAGCCAGCTGAGGGCAGAGATAGTCCGACAGTAGGATGTTCCCGTATGTCAGACAGACGCTATTCTGCCTGCTTCCGCCAGCCTGCCTGGCTACTCTCTGCACCCCACTCTCACCAAGAAGGGCTGGGGGGACAGGCAGGATGGGATCTGAATTCTGGTAGGTGGCATTGCACTATAGGACTAGGAAATGCTTTCCTTTGTGAGCTCGAGATCCAACAAGCTGTTGGGAGAGACAGCAGCATTGCAACTGTAATGGGGATGCTGCCACTCTCTCCTTTCCCTTCCCAATTTGGTTGTCTGTCCTTCTATATGGTAGTAAGCAGATGAGTCTTTAGTGCTACCACACGTCATCTTTCACTGGGAAGATCTTTCGTAGCAGAGGCACAATTTACGTTGCTGAAATTGATTGAAGGTCTAAAATAACAAAGTTGATGTCGGCTCCTGTAATTGACCCTGCTGACGTCAGTAAAAACACAATGGAAGGCTGGTGAGAGGTGGCATTTGTCAGTGCAGACTGGGTACTTTGGCAATATGCGTAAAAGGTAAGTCACTTTCGCTTCCGTGTATGATTTGCACTTGTTTCATTGCTAATATGTCAATTAAAGATCAGGTTTTCTTGAGTGTAGTGTTTGATTAGCATCAGTTCACAGGCTCTTTAGATTTTTCTGAGAGGCTTTCCTGGTTTGTTGCAGCAGCGTTGAAACTGTTGGGATTGAGATAGTGGAAGAGTAGTGGTCAGTACTGGAACCTAGTTGCTGATGCAGCATGTAGTCTAGTTTTAACTCTGGTCTGTGTCTCAAACTCATTTTTGGCTTCCAGAAATCAATCTGATTTTTTCGGTACGAAGCTGTGTGGAACATGTTAAACAGGACAAGTTTTCATGAATAAAAATAATTTAGGTAACAGTGAAGCCCTGTCCAGTCGTACCCTACAAAGCTAAAAGATCTTTATGGAAATAGAGCACATTCAACCTTCTGAATCTGCTCTTCCATGAGTTCTGTTCCCTTCATTCAACACTATTAAGTCAACTATGATGTAGTTCTGGAATTTACTGTTTCCATTCCTCTTCAAGATTTGTGTAAGTAGAATTTAATTTATGTAATCCTTTTTACTGAAGGATTACAGGTAGAAGACTTGAACGTCTAGATGGCTTTGCTGAATCTTGATACCAGGACAAAGTGCTATTTTAGCAAGACATTCATGTTTGTTTGATTTATATTCTAAATGAGGATTAGTGTCTGTAGCAGAGAATTTCCTGTACAGGAATGGATGAAACTAACCTGGAATATTTTGTCAAGGCTGTTTGGTCTGTGACGTGGAGGCAGTTATTTTTCTGGGAAATGATCCAGAAGCATGAGTCTGCACTGCTTGACGTTTCCTGTTCTATATCATTATAGTGTGTGTTGAATGATTTGAGTGGAAAGCACCCATTCTCCACCTATGCTGTAACTTATTTACATATCGATGATTATTAAACCCACTGACCTTAAACCTTTCTGGCCTCCAGAGGAGGAACACAAGATTTGTCTAGTTGCTTGCCGAAAGCCAAAATGTTGTCCAACAAATGGACACCACTCTGCAAAGGGAAAATTTGTCAAGCTCCTGCTTTTTATTTCTTTCATAAATGACCTCTGTTCTCCAGCTATTTTTTTTTTTTTTCCTTCTGGAAAATAACTTTTTAAAGGGAAAGCTAAGTCTGAATGTCATAGCTTTTCCTGGAGCTATGGTTTACTGCAGCCCATCATAGGTCAAAAAGAAGAAAAAGATGGTTTAGCTTGAGCGTTACCTGCTTTGGGTTCTTTCCAAGGAACTATGACTGGTCAGAAACTTAGAAACTGCCAGTCCATCAAACCCCAAACCAAACCTATAATGTGGGCATCTGATTTGATAAGAAGAGTTTCTCACGATCTTTGGGCTTGAGATGGAGGAGGTGGGTGGATTGGCATGCCACCTGTACACCATTGGTGTGCCACCCATCCACCCTGAGCATGCTATCTGTACACCATTGGCGTGCCACCCGTACACCCTGAGCATGTATGCTCATACGCACCTCCATCCCACCCAAGAGCATTTATATACTAGGTAGCGAGGTAATATTTGAGTGACTACAGAAACATATGGGTTATCCATGTTCACGTTCTTGCTTACTCCAAATGCCTCAAAGTTTGGGATCTAATGCTCTCAGGTAGCAAGAGGAAAATCTCTATTTTTTTTCAGGAATGAAATGCAAAGATTTGAATTTGCCTCAGTGTACATGGGGAATTTATTTAAAATCCTTAAAACTTCGGGAGTGGAGAAAAAACAGAGTGGCTTCAGATGCTGGGTTCAGTGTTAGACTGTAAATGTCCATGTGGATTTTCATAGAAATCCTGGCGTAAAGCACATCTTAAGACTCAAAGGAAATAAAGTGGATAATGGTGGAACCAATAGACAGTCTGTCTTGGGCTTATTTGAGTGTCTTAGCAAGCTTTTATGGATATGCCTAGAGGTCTTTAAAATGAGTAAGAGAAAGATGTGATGGATGTATTTTTTTAGTCAGGCTGATCTGTTTCTTCTGGTTGGTTGCATTTCAGCAAGTTGGTTGATAGAGCTGGTTAATGCTTCCTACCAGCTTGCTTCTGGGTAATGCTGATTCTACACAACCCATACATTTCCATCAACATATCTGTTCTCTCAACAGTTTGAGTGAAGACCAGGCAAGTTGATGAGCTGTTTAGATCAGTGGTCAGCTTTCCAGCTGCTTTGCTGGCAGGCTTCCCAGCTTTCTGGATGGCTGAGTCCGAGTGAGTTGGGTTCCTGGGAAACCAGTTAAAAAATAGAAAAATGTAATTTTGCTCACTCTTCAAAGGGAATTGTCTGAGAATTTTCTTCCCCTGAGAAAGTAATCTTTTCTTCTTTAGCTTTTCATTACAGTTTGAAATGTAAAACACTTTTATAGGGGGAAATTTAGTTTTCCAAGCAACTCTTTGCAGAAGACCATGATTATCTTTTTCAAGAATTGTTTCCATGCTTTTTAATGGAGTATGAGGACAGAATGTATTAGTTCCTGAAGAGTTTGTATAAAACTTCAAATATATTCTAAGCTAGTTCTTAAAAGATCATCAGGAGCTAAGTGGTTCCTGTCAAAGAAAACCTACCTCTCAGGAGATTTAAACTTCCCATGACTTTTATGTAAGAGCCTTAGATTCCTGGGGTGTTTATTGGTTTTCTTTGGAGATAAGGGGAGGAGGCTCTGCTAATTAATTTTCTGAATACATGAGAATCTCACTCTGTCTCTGTAGGTGTGAAAATGTTGCCTGAAAAAACCCACAAGTTTTACCTAGGGGACACTATGTTTATAGTTTCTTGTTGGCAGTAATCACATTCCACTATTTATAGAAGGGATGGGTGACACACCACATGTTCAAATTGCCTGGTATGCTGTTTTTACTGACTGTTTGCTGAAGACATGGGCCTCATAGCATGCTTCACCATGCTATAATGAAAGTGTAGACAATGTTCTGGTTAAAATGTAGGACTTTGAATTCAATCAACCACCTGCGTTTATATGCAAATCTCTTTGCAAGTCAGTGTGCAAAACCTGGGCAGTGTTTCACAACTGTATGTCACACTGCAAGATTTTAGACTGTCTTCCAAGATCTTTGGGTCAGTAAATGACACGATAGTAATTTAAGAGCTGATTTTGGCAAAACGAGATGATTTTGACAAGCCTTCAGAAACTAGACACTGTACAATTATCCATTTTGAAGATGCTTTTCTTCCTGTGATACTTCCTTTACTGCAGTAGAAATTGCAAATAAAGACCACTGCAGACAGAAAAGTTGGTTGATACTGTACTGTTAAATGAGATTCAGCTCTGCTTTTCTAGGAGTGGAGCTGAGATAAAAGCAGGGTCTGATGGATTTTGCCAGATGTGTCCTTTATCATTTATTTTTTTTCCTTCCCTGCTGTTGAATAGCTTGCCAGCTGATCAAACTTGGCATGGTGCTTTTAAGAACAAATGCTAAAAATTGCTTCCTTTTTAAGTATGACTTTCGATTAATTGCAAGAACTGCCTGTTTAATTTGGATTCTGTTTTTCTAATATAAGGTTCCCTTTTCACTGACTTACCTGGACTTCCATTTGTTAAATTCTGACCAAGTCTGGTTTGCTTAAGACTAAAATGGAGCACTCTGTGAGATATAAAGCTAAAACCAAACCTATTTACAGGATTGAGACATTAAGTCATTAGAAGAGCCCTCATTAAGAGTGGGTCTCTAAACAATGTCAGCTGTGTATGTAGCAGTGGTCCAGTGGGTCCCTTGTTCACAACTAAGGCTTAGAGATGCCACTGCTAGTAAGGAAGCGGGCAGACTTCACCTCCTCTTTGGCTTTGGAAACGTAATACTCAGAGAAAATTTGGGTATTTGGCTTTTCCTGTGTGAGGAGGAAAGAGAGAACTTGTTTTCTTCTTAATATTTCAACATGCTTCTGAAACCTGGCTTCATTGTCAGTGCTGGGGAAGACTTCATGTGGCACTCGAGCTCTCTACAAAACTAAGGAACTGACTATAGGAAATATTAGTTCCCATGTTACCGGCAACTTCTGGTGGACCCTAACTTCCTGATGGTGAATAGCACTGAGTTAGAACCATTTCCGATTTATATTGTTTCATGTTATTTGTTAGCAGGGTAGGAAAATCTTCTAACTAAGATGCTAAAATGAAGTTCCTTTCTTTTCATTTTGTATGTACATGCATCTATTTTGTAATCAGTCTTCCCATGAACATATTAATGAAGCAGTAGAGATGAAAATAGGTGTCGTGGTTTAACCCCAGTTGGCAACTAAGCACCACAGAGCCCCTCTCTCACCCTCCCTGGCCCTGACAGGATTGGGGAGAGAATCGGAAGGGCAAAAGTAAGAAAACTCGTGGGTTGAGATAAGAACAGTTTAATAACTGAAATAAAATGATAATAATAATAAATTGTAGTGAAAAGGAAAACGGCAAAAAAAAAAAAGAGAGGAACAAAACCCAGGAAAAACAAGTGATGCAACCGCTCACCACCCGCTGACCAATGCCCAGCCTGTCCCCAAGCACCTATTGCTGCTCCCCCTGGCCAACTCCCCCTAGTTTATATACTGAGCATGTATTCATATGGTATGGAATATCCCTTTGGCCAGTTTGGGTCAGCGGTCCTGGCTATTTCCCCTCCCAACTTCTTGTGCACCTGGCAGAGCATGGGAAGCTGAAAAGTCCTTGATTTAGTATAAGCACTACTTAGCAACAACTAAAACATCAGTGTGTTATCAACCATGCTAAATACCATATCAATCATACTAAATCCAAAACACAGGACTATACCAGCTACTAGGAAGAAAATTAACTCTATCCCAGCCGAAACCAGGACAATAAGGAAGACTTCATCCCTCGAACCAAGGACTTGTCATGTCTTATCATTACAATGAAGCCTTTGAAAATCCAGACTACCACTTCTCAGAGACACTGGAAATTGATAGAAGGTGAGTTTATTTAATTTTGCTGTTGTGACTGTGTCATAAGAAATTAAATTCTCTATTTATATGCAGGAGAAACTTTTTCTCCAGAGTTTTAATTTGTGGATTTTTTTTTAATTCCTCCTTTATGCTTGCATTCTCAGACACATTTTCAAAGCTGTTATCAGGAAGGCAGCATTCAAGAGAAATTGCATGTTTGCTTTTTACGTGTTAGATAAATTTATCAGTCAAATGTATTTTAGGATTTATGGCATAATGTCATGGATATTTTTTAATTCCAGTAATTTTCACAATGTGCTATAACCTTGGATGTCCTCATTTTCCAAGCAGTTATTCTTGTTTAGGTAGAGTCCAAGCTAACTTCAAGTTGAGAAAAGTTTTAGTCTTTCTAATTCAGTTGATGACCAAATCAGAATTATGATGTTGGAGCTCTAAATACAAAATACCTCTCAGCATCAGAATTTGTTTTATAATGTACTCAAATTTGATGATAATAGGTAACAATTTATTAAGGATATCTGTTGAGAGTTTTTGTGGCACTCAGGGTTTTCCTTTTTGTTGCTCACACAGGAGGAGTTCTCAAAAGAATCTGTTCTCTCGCCAAACCCCTTATGATTCTTCACTGCATGGTTCCTATGGAGAACACAGTGGAAGAGGACAGAATTACCCTCTGGCCATACCAATGGACTCCATGAGACATGGCTCTGAATACAGCGAAGGTTTACCAGGAGTTAATGTCCTAAGCAGAAGTCCATATGAAAATTCCATGGGTATGTAATTTCTCATATGAACAGCTTACAGAAACAAATAATGGCTTATTCTGTCCTGAGGGAGTCCTGCAGCTCTGGAAAGCTCAACTCTGTATATATTTGTATGTGGTGGCAGTGGGGTGTTTTTGCTTTTTTTTCCTAGAAGTAGTTCAGATGTTATATTAACAGGTTGATGGACTATCTATTGTATTAACAGATCAGTAAATACTGACTTGTATGGACTGCATAAGTAGTTGAATACTAGGATGTACATTGAAGTGAGATATAGGAGTTTTGTTAATGGGATATATTGCTGTGTTTGCAGTAGAGCTGTACGTGGTCAGTAGGGCTCATATTCTCTGTGTGTAAATAATCCATAGCAGTACACAACTTTCTGTATAATTCTGATTCCCTTCAACAGATAATCTTTCCTTTGAGCCTGAGCCAGAACTGGCATACAGCCCACCTTCTACCTTCCATCTGCTGGATCGCCCCTATACCCACAGAATTTCCAGTGTATCAGAAGGTAAGACATAAGGATTGTGGTGCGTCAGAATATTGAATGTCAGTCTTGCCCTCCATAGAATAATAACTATTTAAAAGCCTTCTGGTTCAGGTATGAAGATCTTCACGTAATAAAAGGAATCATGAAACATAAATTCTCTTTTACTATCCTACATTGCTGTAGCTGAATTTTTCAATATCTTTCTGGTGATCTTTGTTTCTTGAGCAATGAAAAACGTAATGCCTACCAATTTTGACCCAAACTCCCTATAAATGGGTCAACATATAACAAACTTTACATGGTTATCTGAAGAGACTCATTGTAGGAGGAAATGAGGGGAGGATGGGATGCATTTTTGGGACTGTCTCAGTGAATTGTTCACTATGTTGTCTCCATGTAAATTCTAGACTATAATAGTAAGTTGAGATTTATATTCATTAAAATACAGGGGGTCTGGAATAGTATAATCTGGGTTCTGTTTTGGGCTAGCATAGTCATTTATTGTTTGTGTTCTGGGTAGGAACTGTTCTTCCCATATTGTGTAATTTTTCTGTTACAATCAGTTTGGTTCCTGTCTGCTGCTTCTGGAATGTAATTAAGAGTTCTTTTCTGGAATTGTTACCTAATGTGCTGAAAGAACCATCTCTCTGTGCCCCCAAAGTGAGAGATTCTTGGGTTTTTTTTCTCTTTTTCATCTTTAAGAACATGGTCTTTAAGTTAAGATCTGATTTGGCAAAATCGTGTATTTGTATTAAAAAGCAATGATTTTATTGGTGCCTGGAAATGCCTCACTCCATAAGTGACCATAGAAATAGGACATTTCCAAACATTAACTATCATGGATGGCATTTAATGTAATACCTGATAGGAAGAAGAGAGTGCATTTCTAACACAATCAACTAGAGGATAAATGTCTGGGTGCTGAAAGTTCAAGAAGTACCTCCACAAGGAGGCACAGATGATTTTCTTTTTCTGATTTTTTTTTTAATTGCTACAAAGGAAGTTGGCTCAAAGTGGAAATGACACTAACATCAGGGGACCATTAGATCTAAATAGTAAATATGGTGAAGGAGCCTGCAACATGTGCAGTAACTAACAGGCGCATCGGTCAGTTGGGGCCTTCCACACTAGAGGGTCAAGCTCAAAAGGGGGATGTAACATTGCGCAGACTGGCTGTTAGCTTACTGGGAAGGCAAGGCAAGGAAAGCAGTGGCTAAACTCATCTGCTTCATCGCTGGAAGGCAGATGCATTTAAGGAATATAGTCACTCGCGTTTGAATAATTGGATGAAAGAAGGTTGAGAGAACAGTTGCCTCTTGGCCCCAGGGAAATGGGAGTCTGGTACATATAACTTATTCAGCATGATTGAGCGTGATTCTAGAACAATCCCTCTGAAGTCAGTGGAAGGATTTTTGAAGAAAAGACCTGTCTTCTAGGAAGAAGGTCTTGAATAATCAATGTGCACATTTATGAATGGGTTAGATGACAAAGTTTTCCATGACAGCTGAAGACTGGGCTCAGTACCTCTTTTCTAGCATGTATCTGAAAAATTGCATATGGTCATCAAGCATGACCAGGAAAGAAGTGAGTGGGGGAGTATATGCTTGCGTGTAGGTAGTGAGATCGAAGGGTATACTTTTATGTTGTTTCTGTGAAAGTGAAATTTGAATTTAAGTCAATTTGTCAGGAGTATCTGGGCTTACTAAACAGTGCATGTTATTTAGATAGCTTTACTCAGAGACGCAACAGAAGACCACCTGATGAGATCTTCATGACTTCTTCCAGCCTGTTTGAAACAGATCCAGCGTGCAAAGAAGGTAGGAGTTTAGATAAATGGTTCAATATTAAATAGCATCTTGCACAAGGATGGTGTGGCTGATACTATTCTTAGTTTATCACCAGAATTGCATGTACAGGCTTTCTGTGGTTATGGGAACAACTTGGTTTTGTGTTAATGCTA
The DNA here is from genome assembly GCA_013389945.1 of Fregata magnificens. NCBI lineage: Eukaryota > Metazoa > Chordata > Aves > Suliformes > Fregatidae > Fregata > Fregata magnificens. The sequence continues at coordinate 65,033 of WAAD01013166.1, read as the reverse complement.
GTGATTAATCTTTTATACTCTGCTAGCACACTGAAATCCCATGATAAATGAAGCACAGTGCAGTGTGAATATGTGTTAAATTGTAGAAAGAAAAGCTAACTCTTTATTAGAATTTGTTTGACCAGCTAATGGATTGTTTTCAGCCACTGTGTCTGGAATTAACATCAAATTCCAACTATGGGAAAACAGCCTGATTGTCAAGTAATACCATTCTGTCTATTTCGTAGGTAGTACTAAGTTTGGGCACTAACATCAACTAGAACAAACAAACCAAAAGTTTAGCTTTCAAGTCAATATGTAGTGTCATAGAAATGTAACTATCAAACAGTGATCAAACAATAGACCAGAATCTTGGAGTTTGTCAGTATTTTGTATTCCTTTGTATTGCAGCTCTTTGTATTAACATTAAAGAAGTGTCAGACAAGTGATATTTGTTTTTTAACATTCAGTATTGTAGTACTTACTAACATCAGTATTAGAGTACTGATGCAGCTGAGGATATTCTGGGGGGTATTGTTAAGTCTCAGAACTTGCCACACCTTGGTAGCAGGGAAAATGGGGAATGTTGTTATATCCATTTCAGATTTTGTATAAGAATTGCTGTATTGTTATCCCAAAATTTGGATTTTTTCATGGGCTTTATGCAGAGGAAAAGTTAATTGGAAATCTTGCAAGTATGTCCACCAGTGAAAGGATTAAAGCAATCCAGAAGATGACAGAGACAATGAAAAAAAAGAGAGAGATCAGGTAAAAATAAAAGTTTATCTGTTTAGTTTTACAAACACTATACTTTCAACATCTAGCTGTGAAGAATAGGTGTTTGCCATCTGCTGAGCTTTGGTTTGTCACTTTGAAAGAATGGAAAGTACTTTTTAATGCACTTTTTAAAAGTTAATGTCTTGCAAGGGAAAATACAGATGGTTCATTGTCCTTTCTCTGGATGAGAAGAATCTCTCATGGTAATATAAAACAGAATATCAAGGCCTTGAGATTTGATTATGAATGATGACTTGTGATTTCCTTTCAAAGGAAGCTCGGATGTTGGCCACTGAAAATGGAGAAGAGACCACATGGTCTCAACTATCCTTTTGTCTGCTCACAGAATACTTTTAAATTTTGTTCCCAGAGTGAGTTAGTGGAGGGGTTAGAACATGCTCTGATAGCATGGACAAGAGCCATGGCTTCAGCTAATAGAAGAAGAACCAGCAGAACATCTCCATGTTTTATTAACTCTATTCATGTGCACATGTGTGAAACTGTATTTGCAGCAGCTTCTTTGGCTTCTTGTGTTAATTACAACCCATACTATAAAGCTTGTCACCCCCTGCCCTGCTCTTCCACAGGAATAAAGTTCTTAAGGAAATAACAAAAAAATCAAGGCACCGCAGTACTGAACTTTCCTGCTGTACACAGTGTCTGCAGGGAACAGCAGTGGTAAGTGTCAGAAACTTCTGTCAGTCACAATAGCTTCAGCTGCAATGTTATCACTGTCTCCAGAGGTATCTGGTATCTTGTTTTATGTTACTTACCAAAGAACCAATTAATTGCTGCAGCATTCATTAATAATGACTTGTATTATGGTAGCACTTAGGAACACCAGTTAAGCATCTTACGGTGCATGTAGTGGAGGACATCTGTTCTTACCATCAGAATGGAACTGTGAAAAATGTGAATTTGAGTCCTGTTTAAGACTGCTTGCTGAGATTCATCTCTCTTTCCTCTTTTGCCCTTCAGTCATTTCGGCGATTTGGAAATACCTTGTCAGAATATTTTCACCTACTGCAGTTATGGCACAAGACTCTGAAGATCATTGGTGCTGAGTTTGGAACAAGTGTTCTCTCTTATTTTATTTTCTTGAAGTGGCTGCTAACTTTCAACATCTTCTCATTCCTCATAAACTTCAGTTTCATCACAATCCCTCAGTTTGTTGCAGCAGAACCAAACAACCTTTCATTCACGGGTCTGGAGCTGTTCACTGGAGCTGTAAGTATGTAACAACAGATTTGTGTGAGTACGGCATGCAACGCAACAGATATACTTTAAAAACTCATGACAGAGTAAAAAAGTTAGTATTTCGTATTAAGAGGTAGAGTTAGAATTTTACATAACTAGAAATAATATTTAGTGCATATTTGAAAAAGAAGCTGCAACAAACACTGACTCAGAGTGAGATGAATGGAACTCATTCTGATGCATTTGTCTCACTGCAAATGATTGCTGTGTTCAGCAATATTTCAAGACTTTCATCACCTTCAGAAAGAGACACAAAGGAAGCCAGGCCTTCCAGAGATAGCTACAATAGTCTTCAGCAAAACATTTTTCCCATGCTAATTTTCCTTTGAAAGTACAGTGCAGATTTCTGTATGTGATCCTGTGAATTTTGCATATTTCCAAAGCGTTATTCTTCCAAGGAGCACACAGATCTTCCCGTGGCAACCCACTGAACTCACTGGGGCCTGGAAACAGGAGGATCTTTTCATTGTGTGAAGATCTTTAAAAACAGCCTGGGACTTTATTCCCTGAATGTAAAGGAAGGTTCTGCACTGCTCTGACTTGACTAGTATTAATCAACTAAGTGATCTGAGAGGACTTCCCCCCTAGCCCCCCATCTTTGCAGTAAAAAATGCGACAATCTTATTGTTGTTAAAGGATTTCTCTAGTTAATAAGCAAGACTCTGTTCTTACTAATGCTTGGTTGAGAAGAGATCTTTCTGAAGGGGAAAGGTGTCAGCCTTTTCCTTCTAAAATTGCTTTTAAAGTGCTGTGTTTTGTAGTAATGCTGTTTAACTTTGCAAAGTACAGTCACCATTGCAGGAGTTCAGCTATAATGTAGTAACTCTAGTGTTGAATGTCACGAGCTTCCTTCCTGGTTCCTTCATAGTTGATACAATTTGTTAGTACAGAACTTTGCCCCCAAGAAAGAAGCAATTAAGCCTTTCCCTCTTTAGGAATTTTCTGAAAAGACCAAATCCTGCAAAGGTGTTGAATACTCATGACCATCCCACATGAATCTTAAGAAGGGTACAAGTCATTTATATATCTCTAGAAGCTCTCAAAACTATGGAAGATTTTAGCTGATAGAAGGAAAACAAAGGGCCTGATAATTAAAAATTTAATCACACCTGTGATTTCACAGTAGGGAATAGGACAGCTCCCACTTCCACTACTTGGGCTTCAGATGATGATACTTCCCCCCATATGCAGGTGATAGCAAACATTCTGAATGATGTCCATATCTTTTCAGGGTTATTTTCAACAAACAGTACTCTACTATGGCTTTTACACCAATGCTACAATCAGTAAAATAGAGAATGGTCCATCTTATAACATGCAGCTGGCTTATATTTTCACCATTGGAATATATTTTGTCATCTGTTTTCTTATCTTGTTGTTCAGGTAAACTAACTATATACTCTTATTTCACTTATGTTAAGGGGAAAAAAAAATGTCACCAAAAAAAACCCCACCCTGTAAATGGTTGGCAGTAATAATTACTTGAGTATGTTTCTATAAGTCCTTATTTCCAGGTCTAGAGTTTAAGTAGAAGTTTCTGCTCAAAAGTCGTTCTCCAGAAATCAAACCTTTATTAGACAAATGAAGAATAACTGCAAAATAGTAAGGGATGTGCAGAGAATCCCAGTTCAAACTAATGAATATCATGATCCCCCTTTTGTAAGCTGTTGCTCCTGATATCTTCTGGTATTGATGTGGCCTTCCAGAGGTAAAGATTGACAACAACAACTAGGAGAAGGAAATGTAAGAGTTGTTTCTTACATAAAAGTTTATTTTCCATGTATTCTTATGTGACATGTTCTGACATAGGTCCAGTAGCCTTGGGACAGGATAGAAAAACTGACAAATCTCCCTTCTTGCCCTGCTGTACAGACTTAATGTACATCTCACAAATTTAATTTTCATTGCAGCATGGCAAAATCCTTCTGCAGGAACTTCATTAACCCTCAGACATACTCTGGAAATGCTAGCAAACTTCTCTGCACTTGGGACTTCAATATAACTAATGAAAAAGCCGTGAAGCTGAAACAAAAGAATCTCAGCACACAAATAAAGGTACAAAACACGGGGTACAAAAAGGTAGAAAGGTACAAAAATAGCATGCGTGAGTTACTCTGCCAGAGACTTATTTGTGTATGTACATACAAGTCTCTGGCAGAGTGACTCAAGCATGCTAGTCCTGTTCGTAATAGACTTAAGTCTTCCTGACTGTTAAGTTTCGTTTGTTTTGGACTCCTGGAGTTGGCTTAGCTACTTGTTTTTCTTTTCTCTTTAAGCTACAGATAAATATTTGTATGCTTCTGCTCTACTGAATTAATCTCTATAACTATTAACTATTTGCCAAACAGAATATTTCTTCTGTTTTTCCTTCCTGCTATTTAACCATTTTGTAAACAAAAGGCAGGCTTGTAATATTATCTGTGAAATACAGTGCTGTCAAGAAATAAGACTTTTAGGATAGGAACACAAATTTGACCAGTAAATGTTCCCAGGGTATTACTCTGCCCATCTTCTAGAGAAATAATGTTTCATTCAGTCTCTCAGGTAGTTACTTGAAACAAGTTTTGCTTTATGCTGTTGACTAAGGAATTCTTCATTAGGAATTGTTTCCTTGCAGGAAGACCTCGCTGAAGTAAACCGAGAAGCTCTAAATTTTTCTGTAACAGAGCGAGCTGTTCGTATTGTTATTCATCTTGTTTCTTGGGTTGCTTCCCTGGGAACAGCAGTAGCTGCTTGTGCTGCTGTTTACTTTCTCTCCATTAATAACTTAAAGGTAATGACGGATTTTTGGAGTCTGTTTTTGGAGATGTGTTTTTCCACATGGGTATCTTACACTGAGTGCAAACAGGGGTCTGTTCACTACTAGGACCATAGGGAAGCATAGCTGTTGTTTCTGCCAATGCAAACATAAATTCTGCTGTACCTAAAAAAACTGGTTTGCAAAGACTGACACCGATGGGGACTATGGCAAGGGCATAGGACCTGAGGGATCTGAGCAAATCTCCTTCCTTACCCCAGCAGCTGCTTGCTTGGGCTCATGGCTAGGTTAGGGATAGTGCAGCTGGTGACCTTGAAAGAAACAGCAAGAAGAAGCCTCAGCAAGGCCTGTCTCTCCTTTGTCTAGGCCTAGGAGCTGCTTTTAAGCTGGGGCTCCTGCCCTTGGTCCCATGTAACACAGGGGAAGGGGGGGGAGGGTTGCTGTGCTGCTGGACCTGGGCCCATAGAACATCGTAGTTTCTAACCTGAGGACATACAGGGAGGTGTGCCAAGTGTCTTCTCTGTGGATACCACTTGAGGCAGCATTTTGGTTAAGGCTCTAAGTTGGGGTTGTTTGGTGTTTTTGTTTTTCCTCTCTAAGCTGTTTGTGAAAGGGCATAAAAATGACCTGGAGAGCCAAGCTGCCATGTTGGTGCTACCTATTGTCGCATCTCTCCTCAACACATTCATTCCGTTCTTCTACTCGTGGCTTGGACACCTGGAGAGATTTCAGACTCCTGGACACCAGATATATGTCACTATTACAAGGTATTTGTGGCTACCAGCTCTTAGTGCTTTTTGCCTGAAGTTGTCTGACTCTTCCTCTTGACAGCAAGCTGCGTCTAGGTGGTGTGATGGGCAGTAGGGACCTATGGAAGAGAATTCATCTTCTTCAAAGGCTTATGTACACTCTTCCTTCCATGTTTTGTTTATCTTCTGTGAGCCTTCTGGAGTGTTATATCTCTGCATAAGGACGGGGTGTGGTTTCCCTCTCAACTAGGCACACTGTGACGCTGGGCTTGGTTTTGTTTGTAGCTTCCCTAGATGGCCCTTGGGCTGTTGGTTCCCCAGGGAAAGGAAGGGGAGAGAGGAGTGAGGAGGAGGTCTTACTTCACTACAGATGCATGGAATTAACAGCCTGTATCCCCTGGTGCCCCTTAGACCTTCCTCCCCTGTGGAGCCCACACACCCAACCATCAGCCTGTTTAGCAGAGGCTTGTGCCAAGGTTGTCATGCCCAGCTCCCCTTCTGCCAGGACAATAGAATAATGCTGCACCTGAGCTCCAAGGAGAGCTCCTGTTAGTCCTGGCGCTCTGCAGTGCTATTGTTGTTATAAAAGGAGGTAATAACACGTAACCAACGGTCATCCTGCCATCATTCCCTCCAGTGAGTTTATGGACCAGCTGTGAGTGCGGTTACTGTTACTTTTTCTTCTTAGAAATATCATCCTGAAGATATCAATTGTTGGAATACTGTGCTACTACTGGCTTAACATTGTGGCTGCATCAGAGTCACAGGTAAAGTTTCGAAAATAAAAATCTTTGACTTACAATGCCAGGTTAGGAACCAGTTTGATAAGCAGCTTGCTCCAGCAAAGAGAAGTACATGTAGTGTCTTAGAAAGCTGAATTTGCCACCCCAACTGTTTTTTATTAGCATCTCTAGAGAAATGAATTATAGGAAAAAATGAATTGCCCAACTCAGGTCTCAGCTGGTTTGCAGCATTGTTCAATGAGAGGTCAACTACGATTAGTCAGGGTGTTAGCAAAACTTTGATCTGTAGCCCAAGTTTCAGATGCCCAGGCATTTGGAAACAATGTTAGAATTGCATGATTTTTTGACTTCTAGATATGCTTTTTTTTTTTTCCCCCCCTCCTCTTCTGGTTCTTAAAGTGCTGGGAAACTCTGGTTGGCCAAGATATCTATCGTCTTGTTCTAGTTGACTTCATATTTTGTTTGCTTGGCTCTTTCTTTGGAGAGTTTTTACGGAGGTGAGTACGACTTTTCTAATCTTGTTTTTTTTCGTTAACCAAAGACACAGGATTTTTTTTCCAATGTGAGAAAAGAAGTCCAACAGAAGCATGGCTGTGGCACCACTGAAGCTTCCTTGGTTGGCTTTACCAGGCATAATCTCTGGGTACATGCCTTGCATATATTGCAGCTCCTTCTTAGGAGGAGGTCAGAGTGTGTACTGTTCTACTCTCCCGGCATGTCCTTTTTTTCCTTTGGAGATGGAAACACAGGCAGGAAGGAAGCCACATTGTACTCCCGTAGAACTCCTGAATGGGGTGACAGAGGACCAAGTGTCTCAAGCAGAAAATCTTGCTTTTCTGCATATGCGCAGGCACACTGCTGGCTTTCCTTGGTATGTCCCCCTGGTTTTTTTTTCCTCTTAGTTATGTCACTCTACAGAGTGCACACAAGTTTAAAGTCTTACTTTAATCAGTCTTATTAAGGACATAATATGGATCTCAAGTGTAGAGTTCTGTAGCATGGTAAGTGAAAGTATCTTTAACTGAATGTGAACACAGCTAAGCATGTAAGCAAAAAATAATTTAATTCTGACATCTGCTGTGTGTACTTTCCTATTGCCAAACATTATTTATGACTTAAGGTAGAAGAGTATTTAAGTGCTTGCCAGGTCTACAGAGCATTTAGGGTTCCTGGCCATACTTGTGTAGGAGATCCATTGTTTACCCTTTGCACATGATGTGAACAAGACTGATTTACAAGGTAGGACTTTGTTAACTTTATGTTAAAACAACACAAAACAACTCTGAGAAGCCCTTGAAGACTTTCCCTCCACAGCTCTTGCCAGTGTACTTTAATCCTCCTTCTGTTCTTGTTCTGTTCAGATAGGAAACTACCTCCCAGCGAAAGGTCACAGTGCCAAAACTGCAGTGTCAGCTGTGATTAACGTCCTCCACTAAGCTGTGCAAAAGCACCAGACTTACAGCTGTGAAAGATTAAAAGTACAATTACTCGTATTTATTTGTATGTATTCAGAATAACACCCTGCAAGCCCAGCCCTGAAACATTATTGATGATGCAGTTGACCTGTATTCAAGGAGAGGTGGGATAGTTACCAAAATCTTTACTGTTCTTGCTACAACAAGCAGAAACTGAATCTTCCCAGCTCAGGAAAAATGAGGTGATAAAAAGGGATTGTTGGCTCTCAGTAGGAATCCTCTGGGTACTTGCTTACCTGTGTGTGTCTCAGCTCCTTGCAACCTCAGTTAGTTTAAAGTAGAATAAACTTCAGGATGTATTAAGAGTATCAGTCTACAAGATTAGGGTTTTTTTGATTAAGCCTGAAATTTTTCAAGACTCAGGAACTGAAAAGCTGTTACAGTTTTGTACGGAGGCCATTATAAGCATAAGCATACTTTTCTGATACAGTTACAAATACTTTTTTTTTTTTCCCTCTTTTGAGTTGCATGAGAAATATCCTGGGTCTTATTTCACCCCTACTGTGTGTTATGGGAATTTGCTTTTGCCAAATTCTGTTTCATTTTTGATGTGCTGTCTAATCGACAAGCTGTGGCTGCTTTGCATGACGTGGTTAATGCAGCCCCTGAATAATTTGTCACTGATGCTTGTATTCAGGAGGTCATTTGTAGAGATTTCTACAAAGGGTTTTATCATTTAGCAAATGCTATTGTGCTGTGTTGGGGTTTTTTTTGGTGTGTTTTTTGTTCCCCCTCCACCCCCCCAGAATTATTGGAACTACAGTCCGTGTGAGCCTGGGGCTGCCAGAATTTGATATTGGACGAAATGTTTTAGATTTGATCTATGCACAGACTTTGACCTGGTAAGTGGTGCATTTACGGCCAAAACTTCATTTGCACTTAGAAATACCATGCAATGTTCTTATTCAGACACTTGTGGGTGCTTCACATCATGGGGGGGAAGAACAGGATAAATGCCTGAGACATGATATATTAAGTACCTTTGTAAGGAATGTGACTTGCCGGTTCTCTTTGTAACTATGCAGGTAATAACTTCAGTCAGTAGTTTACCCTGTGGCCACCTGGTCTGGAAGAAACCTATAAAAGGAACATCCTAGAGTTTTGTTTACTTCCCCACTGGAATGGTGTTCCTGTTGAAAGTCTCAGTATTAAACCCTGGAAAAGATGGCTTATTTCTAAGAATGAGTACATTACTCCGATTACAAGAGTTTTGCAGATGTGTACATAGACATGTATGTTTGAAGTTGCATATTTTTAAAGGTTCACTTGCTGTTACAGGATCAACGTTAATGTAATTACATTTCCAAATAACCAAACACCAACTGTATATGAAGTTAGTGTGATATTTTCTGCTTTCAGTGCACTGAGAGCTGTGTGGTGAATAGTGAAGATTTAACTTTTCTCTTATAAATCCTTCCTTGTAGGATTGGTATCCTCTTCTCACCTCTGCTGCCTGGTATCCAGATGATATCATTTTCTATAATATTTTATGTGAAAAAGGTAACAAGCTTTACATACATTCATCATAAGCTTGCACTGTTTGAAATCTGGGCAGAATTTATTGCGTTTTGGTTGGTTTTGTCTGGAGGCTGTGGGGTTTTGCATTTAGGGGAGCAGGTTGGTTGACTGGGTTTTGTGGGGTGGGGGTGTGCTTTAAAGGAAGACAATTTAGATGCATGCCCTTGAATTACAAACCTGTGAAACTTGAGAGGGGGGAAAAAGTGTGGAAGGGTTATAGGAAGGGTTAACAGCACAGTTAGAGAGGGGAGAGAATAAAGTATTAAAATTAAAGGCTGGGGAATTAACGGTGTACAAGTGCATATGTCAATATAGACACTCAGCCTGTGGTTGTGACTTTGGCTTCCCCCTTACTCCCCAGCACCGTGCCCCCCCCCCCCCCAAGTTATCTAAGGGTAAGCAGGGTAATTCAGCTAAAGATCACGGTGGAAATTTCTTCTTTTCAGAATTCTTTGTCTCAGTAGTATGACTAGATGATAGATTGTTTGTTGGGTCATCGAACAGTTTGTGGTGTTGAATGTAGAAGAACAAAGCTATAGCTGGAAAGACTGATTCAGACTTCCCTGAACAGTGGGTTTGTGTATGCTACAAAAGCAAACTCTACCCAACAGAGTCCTGAAGAACCCATCAGAACCTCATTTTGCCTCTTACTATTTAAAGACTATATTCTTGAAGTTTTCTAAAACTACAGTATATCTTTCAAATTCATATAAAAGATGTTCTTGGAAACTTTTGATAGATGCTATTCCAGCAATTGCCAAAAGCATTTCAGTGGGATTGACTTAAACCAAGTTGAAGTAGCAGGTAACACCATTCCAAGAGTCAGTGTACCTTCATCTCTTTAAAGGTCAGTCTGATGACGAATTGCCAACCCCCTCGCAAAGTCTGGAGAACTGCTCAAATGACAACATCCTTCATGTTCCTGCTGTTTTTCCCTTCCTTTCTTGGAGTCCTGTCTGTCATTGGAGTCACTGTCTGGAGGTATGGAAGATCACTGGCATTCAAGCCTACTATGTTTTGCTGTGTGACTTGATACCAGGCAGAGGAATCTGCATTTTTCTATAGAAAAAGCTATATTAATTACTAATGGAAGGTTTCAGATGTTCATGAGATGTTCCATATTCTGAAAACAAGACATGCTCAGTGACTTTGCAAGAATGCAGTTAATGCAGTAACTTGTCCCATAAGAAAGTGGGAGGAGAAAGAGAGTTACCTTGAAGTTTTGGGTTCCTATTTAAATGTCACAGCACATTTTGGCTTTTCCTCCTCCTTAAAAGTTCCTGCCACCTAGTCCTAGTTCCTGGACTTATTTATGTTATAGGCCATACTGGGTCTGCAGTGGAGAAACACCTGGAAAAACTCAATTGAGCTCAACTTCTGGATTATTTACAAACTTCAAAGGCTCTTTTTGCAGGGAGTGCTGACCTCTGCAATAATGCATCTTGGTAGTTACTAGTATTTTAAAGCTGCTTTGTTTATGTGCATGTTACTCTGGTCACAGTAATGAGGGCAGCATGGATAGCCCTTTTCTTTTTCTTGGCAATTCTCAGCCACGATTTCAATATTTAGTAAGACAGGTGGCTACACATGAAATCAGGTGGGATGAAATATTTCGGAGCAAACATTTCCAGATGGCAAATGGGAATTTCAGACTGTCTGGAGTGGTTCAATTTCAAAGCAAACAACATTTTCCTATTTCAGTCTACATGAAAATGTTAATTTTTGCTACGGGCTGCCTTAGTTCACCACATCCCGTTGTTACTGAAAATCTGTAGTGACTCATGTCCTCAAAGGCAAGGTGAAATGATGGTTCCCTTAGGAACCTGTGGTGAAACTTTGAAAATCCAGATTTTCAATTTGCTGTAGCTTGCGCTACAGTGATTGACTTGTTACATTTAGGTCAAGATTGTGTTTACAGGGCTTGGTACCAATCCACTGCAGCGAGGTCTCTTATCTCTCACTGCGTAGTCTGGGGTGGGCATTTTAATGGCTGGAGAGTGACCCAAGTTAAAAATCAAGCATAGGTCATGGAAGTTCCCTGAGGGTCCAAAGAGAGCAGAGGGCTATAGCAAACTAACGAGCATCTTGATGTACAAAATCACAATATTAACTAAATCACTGGTTAATACATGAAAATTCAAGTAGCTGTTTTCTCACACTTTCAGGTTAAAACCTTCAGAAGAATGTGGTCCTTTCAGGGATTTGTCTTCAATGTATGCTGCAGTCTCTGAGTGGATAAAAATACTGGAAAATTACACTGCCTCAAAATGGGTAGTGTGGATCTACCGTAACTTCATTACAAGTGAACTTTTCTTCTTCATCCTCACTGGTCTTGTCCTGTAAGTACCTGCTAATGAAAAGCACTGGAAAAGGACCTGAAGTGGAAAAAACTGGCTATGACATAGCCATTCTTCATAAAAAAAAAAAAAATTGCAAAGTGCATTTTAAAGCATCAGAAATGGTTAATACATTGGAAATTCATGTATTTGGAGGACATAAAGAAGTTATAAAACCTGTTCCTTTTATGCTAGGATGCCAAAGCTCTTTACAAACCAACTTCATGCTAACCCTGGGATACACTGCTTTTAATTGAATATTTCTAGTTTACTGCTGCCTAGGCTCCAGATCTTATTACCACTGGCACACTTGGCTTTAGGAACATCACCAAAAGGGAACATGCTGCATACAGTTGGCAGGATAAATTGCTTCCCCCCTGGCCCCTGAGGTGAATAAATAGTAGGGAAAGAGCAAGCTTTCACAAGCACAGGGAATACAGGCCAGATGTATACTAGGACCCTGAGCAATATAAAAAGCAGAAGTTTGGCAGATGGTTGCTCTGTCTTTTCTGACCGTTTCTCATCAGTGGAGTCATTGGAGGAGAGGATGCCATGTAAAGAATAGCTGAACTGCCATAGGGACACTGTGGTGAAAGGGCGTGGTAGTGTACAAACAGCATGTTAAAGTGAGCACGCCGCATGGGTAAATGCTAATTCGTAGGCTGCAGTCTGCTTCCAGCTAATCTCAGGTAAATTCACATACTGTCCCCTTGGCTGAAGTAAGTTATTTTGGCAAAACCAGTATATGCATATTAAGCTATGTGCCCACTGGTAGGGTTTGATGTTGTAGCTGTGCTGCTTGATATTTCTAGCATGGGCAATGCACACCTAAGAGCCCAAACCTGTTCTCATAAAACAAGATCCCACTCATTCCAGTGGGACCAGGATTGGCCTGGAAGCAGCAGGTGTTCGGTGTTGTGATTTAAGGTCCAGGCATGTGTCTAAGCAAATGACACAAAGTTGGATAAGAGCATTACGTTCCTATTTGTTATCTGGAATGCACCTTGTATTGTTGACTTACTTTAATTGTACCTCTCATCTTGAATACAAGTCCATAAATCTTTGGGTCTTTTCCAAGAGAATGTCTTAAGCAATTTCATGTGTCTGCTATTCCTTGTGTAATTGTATACATACTTTTTTTTATATATGTGTGTGTGTATGTATATTTATGTGCATATAGATATGTGTATGTATATCTTTTAATGGATAAAGTAAACAAGATAACTTTCTGTTTAGGCAATGACTAGGAGGAAATACTCATGGGTATGAGTGCTCATATGATGGACTTCTGTTTGTTTGTTTAGAATTATTACTTACCTTTACTGGCAAATAATAGAAGGAAGAAAGACCATGACCAAACTCTTGCGTAAGCAAATTATTAATGTAAGTTTGACTTTCAGCTTTATCTTTTTTTAAAGATTTGGCTTCCTTGTTGATTGTCTCATCCTGCTATTGTGGAGCTGTAATCTGCTTTTCCTATGACAATGCAAGGGAGGGTGGGAGCCCTCCCCCATGGGAATTGCAGGGAAACTTAACTCACAAATAGAGTTGTTGCAAAATAATTTTATCTTCAAGCTGTGCTGCTGCAGCTCCCTCTGTAGACAGATTATTGTAGAATAAAAGGAATTTTAATGATTATTCTGGTCCATGGTTACTCCTAGGCCTTGAGCCTCTCAAGAATGGTTAGTTCATTCCAGCTAATGATCAAATATGTCTTGACCATAGGAAGGAAAAGATAAAATGTTTTTACTTGAAAAACTACGGGCACTGCCAAGGGGAAAACAACACCCATCTGCGCCAAGAGGACAAGGCCAGCAGGTCAGTTTGATGGTTCAGATACTACTGTTGCAACTAGGTGCTTGGTACGATTTCATGGGGTTCCGCTAGCCTTGCAAATAGGCTGCCATTTTGGGATATGTCTGTATTTAAAACTTCATGTAAGTTGATTCATTACTAGTTAACTCCAGACAGCAAAAGGATACTGTGGAAGTTCCCTAACTATTTGTTCCAGACTGGAATTTAACCTGGGAAGGATATAGAAAAGTCCTTGCCCTCGCTAGACATGATTTATGATTATGAAACTGCAAGAAAACATTCCTCATCTAGGTGTGCAGTGATGGTCCCTAAAGGGTTCAGCCACACTTGAACCTTGCCTAGACTAAGAAGGAGGCTGCCTTCCTCCCCTGGCTCTGGATTTCCTTAGGAGTTTATGGTTTGTGCCCCCCCTGCCCAATCTTTTCAGCTGAGGTAAAACTGAGTGCTTTGACCTAAGCCCGTTTTAAATCCCATACAACATCGAGGTAGACATTGAACATCATAAATTTGAGGTTATTTTCCAAGTCAGTTCTGCCTGCTGAGCCATCAAATTAGTGTTAAAATGTGCACCTATAGGTGCTGTGCAGTGTTTTTATTTGGGTTGCGTGGAAACTCTTTGACCTACATACTGGTGAAGAAAAAGGGTTTGTTAGGTTCCCCTCCATCCCCCCAAAAAACCAAATCCCCCTGTATGACTGGCCATCATTAATGTGATAATATAAATAAATATAAATAAATATTGACTGTAAGGAGAGGAGCTTAAAGTGAATGGGCATTTTCTGTGTGCTGGGGATTTTCAAACACTAGACAACCCTGTGGCCATGTCCAGGGTCACAGCTGGGACTCCTGAGGGGTGGGTTTGATAGCCTGCAAAGTGTGGATATTCTTGTAGTTGTTAAGGTCAGATTTCAAAAGGAGATGCCAGAATAATCTCATTGTGGATCTAGTAGCAGAGCCATCTCCCTAAAACAAGGGTAATAGCCTTGGGTGTGAGTAGCGCTGACCATAAAGCCAGGATGGGAAGCCAGAATATAGTACTGCTAATTCCAAATATTCTGTCTTTCAGAGAAGCTCTTTATACCACCCGTCCAGGCAACCTGCCCAGCAAGTGCCAGGCTACCCAGGAAGGGCATTTGACAGAAATCAAAATGCATCCCACAATGAGGTGAGATGGTCAAAAGAAGGAAGTCTTCACTAGATTTCCCTGTATAGAACCTGGGGCATGATACAGACAATGGGCATATGTTGAACAAAGAGGACATCCTGTATGTGTAGAAATAATTTTAAAGATTGATTTGAACATGTACAAAAATGTAATCAGAATAGCTGTTGGAATAGTCATACTCGCAGATCTGCTTGAGATCTGGAGAGTACGGTTTTGTTACAGGTAACTGGTGTCTCTTTAAATACAAGATAACAGGCACATGAGGAAAACATCAACCTAAACCTACTTGTGAATTTTCTTTTCAGTATCCTTATTCTGCTGGGATCTTGAGGGGGACTGGCTTCCCACTAGGTAAGCAACAAATGCTAAACACAGAAAGCAGCTCTTGGAAGCTCAGCTCAGTAAAAATGATACAGTACAGATGCAGCGTATAACAGCTTGATGTAAGAGACACAGAATTTTAGTGTCTTGTATAAAGAGAAAACAAAAAGACTGGGTTTGGGGGTAAGTGTTGTCTATAGGACGTGCTTATTGGTAGCTTGTTGCGATGTTGGTGGTGACTTCTGAAGACTGATCACAAGCTTCTGTACACCAGTTTAGTTTCTGTGGGTAAATGAGCCATTTTGCCTTATGGGAGCAGCCACAGGCAAGAATATTACATCACATTAGAGATATACTTCACATCTTGGTGTGGATCTCAGAAGAGGTTATTAATGATGTAGAGTCCCTAGGATGTTGTATGTCTGGAATAAAAAAAAGCTATGGACGCTTGTGTGGTAGCTTGAACTATTCCTGGTTTACACAAACATGCAACTTCATTCCAAATACTTGACAGATGAGACACTTAAATAGCATGAGGCTTTTTAATGGGGGTGGTTAATATACTGACACCAGCACAGTTAACATTACTTCCTTTGTGAAAAACAGATTCAGAGACATCCCAGCCCAGCATCAGGCCAGGCATGTCCGAGGCAGTGGCACTTGCTCTGCGTGCTAGAGAAGCAGCTCAGTGGGAAGACGAAGATGACTACAAAGATTTTTAATCGTGAGCAGGCACAATCAATAATGAATGGTAAGTGATTGACTGGTGTTCTGCAGAAAGCAATACTCATTCACACTACTGACTGAAAGAACTGTTCAAACTTTTTTTTTAACACCTAAATGGAAGAAAAACTAGAACAGATTGCAAAATGCATCCCGACTGCAGTTTATTATTATGATAGGGAATATCCTGCGTGTTTGGTTTGGTTTTGAAGTAGTGATATTCTGGTGATCATCAGCCTTCCCCCAGGACTGGCCATTACCTCGATACAGTAGGGATTCTTCCACAGCTGGTCATTTGTTGACTAAATATAAGGAAACTTGTGCCTAATTGTAAACAAAAGCTTTGGTCTAAAAATGTTATATCAGTTATATTGTTCAGACTGTTTTTGTCTGATCTAAACCAAAAGTGAAGTATTAGTCAAATAAAAATAGAAGGAAATTAAAGTGCAGTTGTTTTTAATGACTGAGACATTGTAATGGCCGCAAAGTAACTTGTGTGAACCAGGTTAAGCTTCTGAGCCATTTTTACGGTTTATTACAGTCACTCAAACCCAGCTTTTATGTCAAAAGTTATCAGAACTCTTTTAAGAGTGACTACTTTTCCAAATTCTCATCTATGTAAAACTACTGCTTGTAAACAAAAATTTTGACGTATCTTTTCCCAGTAAGGGACAGAATGGAATTAATACAATTGAGATTTTTTTATCATATGTGACATTGAGATACTTGATGCAGCTTCTTTTTATTCAGAGCCACAACTTTGCCACGATAATTTTTTTTTTTAGCCCATTTTCTACTACTGCCTTGGATTCCTCCCTTGTTGCTTTGGACATAAAAATGCCTTAGGAAAGAGGCACATCTTTTCCTCATGCGCATAACTTAGGTTAAAGACAACCCAAAAACAGCCACCAAAGGTACAGAAGAAAGGACAAAGTGGCCTAATTTATGTCAGGGCTGGCTCCACAGGAGTTTTCTGCTCCTGCTAATCACTGACAGTCTTCTCTGACTGCCAGCTCCTTCCAGAGCAGAGCCAAAATTGTTCATGGCACATTGGTGGCAGCTGTGATGACAACACCTGGGGGTTTTACTTGTTAGAAAAAACAGCAAGCAACCTGCACTATTTTGACATTTTACATCAATCTACTGCTGCACAGCTGATAAAGAATACTGTACCCATGAGCTATCAGATACTTGTTTATTGTAACTGCAGGCTCTTTTGATTTCAAGTTAAATCTGGATTACAGTTTCCCACATATCCTTGTGAGTGCCCTTCAATCATGCAAACAATAAGCAAAGTAAAAAGACATTTCAGCTCTATTTGTTCTACCCCTACCAGCACTTGATATATAGGTTTCTTTTAAAAATAAATACATTCATGCGCTGTATCATTAGAAGACATAATCTTCTATCCTCCCTTGGTTCTTTTAAGAAGCCTGGAAGATAAGAAGATACTCAAGTTTTATTCATTAATTCTCATAGTCTTCACACTGAAGATGGGAAGTTGGCTTTCTTTTCCTTGTCAGGATGCAGCACAGCCATCTTTCCATGCAGCAGGAGGGACATCTACTCACCCTCTATTTTAGCACCATTGTTTTCAGGTTCTGTTTTGGGAACAGTAGTGTAGATGTTTTTAAGATGCCATAAATCAACCTCAAATTATTATACAGTCATAGAACAGACTGTTTAAATTACTAAGATCAAGGTATGATTTTAAATTTTGCCACCAAAAATTGCTGATATGACTTTATAACCAAGATTTAAACAAAGCAAAGGAACAGTCTGAGAATTATAACCTGCACATGCAGCGTGTTGCCCAGTTAGCTTGTCAAAACCGATCCTTTTACGTTACAGTGCGATCTCCTCAGACTACGAATGGCTGTACCTCAGCTTTGTCCACTGTTGCAACAGAGGGTTTGTCTGCATTTGAGATCTGACCATACAGCAGAAGTAAACTACTCCTCTTCCTTTTCCCAGAACTATCGTTAGCGGTCCCATGTGCACCTGTGGATACCCTCTTGATGGTGAATTCAGACCTGCCTGAGTAAGATAGCTTATTTAGGTTGGTGAGCGTCTACAAAGCACCGGTCTAGTAATGAGGATCACAGTCTTCCACCAAGCTGTCGGTGATGTAGCTGGATTCAAGGACGCTTTCGTAGTATCTTTTTTCTGCAAATGTGTTCACTGTCCAGGCAACCACTTGAATTCCTTTTGAAGACCAGTGCCTCACATACTCTCTGCAAGGAACAAAGGCATCATAAGAGGAAGGCTGACACTACCATATTTAAGGCAGGCAGTGCTGAGGCTACAACTGAGTTTGTCTTACATCAGTATCACATCAAGAATGATAGCGCATCATCTTTTGCAACATCATCTTTTTGTGTTTTATTACTGTAAACAGGCAAAAGCAACAGTTTTCTTCCCCTTTGAGATTAAACTTAGGATCTAACATAAGACAAAAATACAGATTGAAAAGACAGAGGCTTAAAATAGTAGTGTGCAGTAAACTATCTAAACAATCTTATACAACACTAAATGGACATTGATTAACATATACTATACTAACTCCGCCCTTATATAGTAATAGAACAATATTGCCTCCTGATATATTAGCAAGCTTTAACACTTACTGAGAAACAAAATTTTTCTGTATGAGGAAAGCTGAAACCCCACACAATCGCCACAAGAAACTGTGTAGGCTCCAATCTAGAATGACATCCATCATCATATACAAATAATGTTTCCAGGAGGAATTGTAACGGGGTGTCCCATCTCCAAAATGACTCAGATGCCAAGGCCTGTGTGTTAGTGCTGTTACAACATTTGCGTCAGCTTGTCTCATCTGGAAGATCAAGGAGAAAAGACTAATTCATACAAAAGCAATATAAATTGGGAGAGGTTAGATACAGAGTGCTAGCTTGCATTTGCAGCTCTACCAGAATCCTTCTCCCCTTCCCCCCCAGATCCTTCTGTAACTCTTTTAGAAAGCCATTTATGATATTTTACTGTTTTTTCTTTAAAACATACTGAATAAGCAACTGCTCTTATTTTAAAAAAATTGCATAACACTCAGGCAATGGAATCAAATGTATAGTAAATGGACTTGGCAATGAGAATTAGGAAACAGTTTTAAGAATAGTCTACATTTACATCAAAATATGAGGTTTATTTAACAGGGACCTTGCACACAGATACCTGGCCACATGCCAACTGTAAGAGCAATGCACTTTTTTTCTACATAGCTTTCAGAATGGATGGAAGTGTTGAAGATTCATATGTGCATCTAATGAGCACAGAGTGATCTAATAAGATTATGCAGCAGACTTATGATTTATGCTTCTTTTTTTTTCTTAAAAGTCTTGGCAATTTTAACAACCCAAAAGGAACTGGGAGTTGTATATCTTACTTAAATTCCCAGACAGGACTAAAAAACCCCAAAATAAACTTTTAGGAAACATCACCTTATAAACAACATCTGGCATGAAAGAACAGACTACGCTGTTGTTATACAAACGTGGAAATTCCAGGTAAAGTTGTTTTAGGGCATCAACTGCCTGCCAATTAGAGATACACACAGATGTTATCTTTATACATACATTCATATTTACTTTACACTGCAAAGTCATTTTAGAATAATCCCCTTTTAAAAATACTTCCCTGTTTTGTGTAACAAGATTGAAATGGAAAGGGGGGAGAAGAAAAACAGCATCTTGTTTATACCATTAACACAGAAATGACATTTTGTTTTTTGCAATGAAAGTCCTTTTTGTGATTCTGTTTACAGCAATGAGTAGCATTCTCAGCATTTGAAATACCCTTAAATATATTGTGGATAAAGTTCTGAAGTACTACCTAGGGTTTAGTTCAAGGGGAAAAATTAATATATTTCCATATTTTGCTATGCTAAAGAAAAAAATTCTAATTTGCATAAAATGTTAACGATTGATCACCTGTATCTCCCTTCAGTAATGCAATTTATAGACAAGCAGGATCCTTACTTTGAGGCTGAAGATGAGATACCAGCTCCCCTCAGCACAGGCAGGGAATTCATTTTGTTTTGTTTCATGATGGTGCTGTGAACGGAACTCAACACTCACACAAGTCTCATGCTAATTTTAAGTTGCAGCTTCCCAGGACAATGGGATGGGATGAGGGAACATGTTGTCTTTGCTTTGACAGCCCAGCTTTGGATGACACAAATAGCAGACCCAGTCTCACTCATGTTAGAGAAGGGACTGTACCACATGTATCAGTCTGAGACCAACAAAAAAGCAGGTTAGAAACCCAAAGAAAGGGTGAAGGAAGGTGCCATAGTACAGTAAGCAGTACCTGATTTGCATGGCCTTTGACATCAAAGTAGATTATAAGATTGTGAGACATAGACTCCACAACAGCTTCTCTCAGAGTTGGTACCTTTTCACCTTGGAATTTGCTCCTGTAGGAACGGAGAACTCCTCACTGGAATGCAGTCAAGAGACACATGCGCACACACACAGGCACACATGTCCCCAACTGCACAGAGCTGTTTCCTAGGGATTCCTAAACATAGTTTGCTGATACACTAGTATTAGAGGTGGGATCAAGCACCACTAGCAATGGCAGCGGCGGCTCTCTCGCCCAGTAAAAGGCTGCACATACAGAGGAATATGTGCACATCTCCTTTTCCCCCAGAATCCCACTAGACAATGATGTCCTTCCAAATTCAAGGTCTAAACCGATGCTCACTGACCCCACGTGCCACACCGAAACACTAACCTCAGTTCTTCACCTCCTTCCTCAACTACCACAAATAAGCATTCAGTTCCAACTGCTGACCACCTATCCACCCACTTCATCCTGCTTCGACTGCACTCCCTAACCCTGAGCCAGAAACGCAGATCCTGGCAGAATAAGCAAGACAAGCTGAGGATGTAGGAGAAGCAGCTTCACACATCAATAAATTATTCCTGATAAGGTGACAGTGAACAACAGCTGATCAGCAGTAACTGCCTATGTGGAAGTTCTCGCTGTGTGGTTCAGGTGATCACCCTTCCAGTAACAGATGGGGAAGATGCTGCTTGTACTACAGACTCACAGGTGGCACATTTACAAGAGTCTGGAAGTCCCTAATGCAGTGTCTCAGGAGCACTCACTAAAAGTTCTTCCTCTAAAACGGATTCACTTATGATACTGTAGAAGTGGTGTTGTTATAAAAATTTTAGTAATGTATAAAAATATTTTCCCTGGCATACCACTGGAAAGGACCTCATCAGCCACTGGGCTCACAGCTCCTACCTGAGACTACCCAGGAAATCTGTCTAGCTCCTTTTCAACAGTATAATCCTGATGCTTAGAATCCCCAAGACACAATCAGTCAAGAAATATATGCGAATAAAATTAGTTTTAGAAGTAATTACTCAAGCCGTTTTTGACATATAGTGAAACTCCCAATATCTTTAGTGTCTTGCAGTCAATTTAGGGGAAGCTTATGTAGAGATTAACCTGTTTCACATTAGGTGCCTCTGGATTTTGTCCTTGAAAGCCAATTATCTTGACTCAGCTTCACTGTTCCTATTGCAAGGATGGGTGAGGAGATATAGTCTCATAAGCTTCTAAAATCAAATGAGAAGTAACATATGGGACTAAGTTTTAAATTTACAAAAATTTTTGTCAGTGATAGATCAAATTAATAATTTTGCTTATCAAGAATGTTTTTTTTCACTGTTGAAACAGTAGTTTCAGAATAGCAATAGTTCATTTACCATAGCCTATGTTTTGCAGATGGATTAAGCCTCCTAATTTCATCAAAAGTCAAGTCACACAATCTTCCAGACCCATCAGTTGTCCTTTCTACTGTTTCATCATGCATTAGAATGGGAACACCATCTGCAGTAAATTCAAGATCCAGCTCAACACCCGTTGCTCCATTCTCAGCTGCCTTAAAAGAAAAAAAAAAAAAAAAAATCACATAAACCTATAAAGCCGTCTCTTCTGTTGTGTAATATAGGCACAACTATAATTAGTTTGTATTCTGGTAAAAAATCATAAACTATTCATGTTCTTTTCAGTCAGCTTGATCTGCAGAACAAAGTAGGTTTTATCCAAGTTATTGTGAGAAGCATTTGTAGATGAACTGAAAGCATATAATCTGTTATACAGATAAAACCATAGCGATAATGTCTTGGTCTTGGGATTGGGACTGTTTCAGGATAAAAATGCAGAAAAGAATCCTGCTTTCTCCTCCTGGTCCAATAACTCCTGAGTCCTTAAGTTATGTTACTTTCTAAAAGAGAAGGGAAGCAAATGCCTACAGTTTAGATAATTTATAGATTAACATTTAGACGCCAGAATCAGAGCAGGCCATCAGAGCATCAAGTCTTTGCTTGCACAAGAAAAAGTTATCATCCCTTTTTTTATGGAACACAGGTGCAATATTTCCTTTAAGAGTCAGATTCGCTACTGATGTGCAGTACGGTTGATCCACCATAAGCAGTAGACACAAAACTTCCCAGAAGCACCACTTTCCATGCTTGTTCTAAATAGTAGATGTATGTAGGCAAATCTGTGTTCCTATCTGAGGAATCCCCATGTCAGAGAGCAATAAGCAGCTGGGCTGCTTTAGAACATTTCATACATCTGTTCCTGCCCCGGCTCTTTCCCAGGAACTCCTCAGAAAAGCACCTGAGTGAACTGCAAGCAAGATGAGTTGTTCTGAAGGCCAAATGCCCGCCTGGGAGAAGGGCCAATGCACCAGAAAGACAAACGCCAGGTATGCGCTAGCGGTTATTCTAGAGGTATCTGCCAAGTAAGGATCTCTATCGTGCAGCTTCAGAATTTATCAGAACAAAGAGCCCTGCCTCACCCAAAGGGAGGAGACCATCAGAGCAGCAGCATCTCCTCATCACAGATACACTACATTTGAGAGACTGCTAGTCACAATTTCAAATGATTCTTGGAAACAGATTTTGAACCCTGGCTGCACCATGATGCCTCACAGATGAGGCAGCAGTAAGTTTCATGGCAGGGCTGTACACAGTGAAGTTCTCACAATATCAGATTTTCCCATAACTGGGGATCTCATTACAGATCTTCGGGGCTTAAAAAGCAAATGACCTGTTACTATGTTGCTGTCTGTTCCCTATATTCTGTTGCAACATCAGCAAAATACAGTATTTCATTATTGCTACACTGCTAAAATATCTATGGGCGCCAAGGATGCAACACAGTTTCCACAAGACTCAGATCTCCTCAGACTGTTCTGAATCCGCTTGGGGATGAAGGACTGACAAGCCACACAGCTTCCTGCGGCAAGTCGGAAGAAGCTGGAGTTATCTGGGGTGACGGGGGCTTGGTGCCTGCTGAAAAGGCAGGTTATCAAACATAACCCACAGGCTCGCCTGACTGCCCACCGATTTCAGTCTCTCGCCCACCAGGCCTATGGGGAGACAGGCTCCCCGAGGCTCGCTCGCTCTCCCTCCACAGCATTTGGCAGCTTCTAACCTCGTGCCAGGCCCTGCACGTCCCTTAGCGGCGGGACATGTTAAACGCGCTTCCAGCGCCCCCCGGAGCACGGCCGGCTCTCCGAGCCGGGCCGGGCCGGGGGAGGAGGGGCTCGGGGAGGGACGGCGGCCACGCC
>WAAD01013166.1:28991-39575 GCA_013389945.1 Fregata magnificens | reverse complement strand
GGGCGGCCTGGGGAGGGCTCGGTGCGCCCGGAGCGGGCGGGGGGCAGAAATCGGCCGAGGGGAACAAAGCGTCGGCAGGCCTTGGCAGGTGGTGCTCGGCGCTGATTTTTGCTCCGGTGGGGGTGGGCAGTGCGGGGTATGTGGGCTCTCTGAAGGAAACGAGGCTGTCATTTCTTGTTTTGGGGGGAGGTACTGGCATCTGTTCATACAGGGATGTATCGAGGAGGAGGCTCATGGGGGTGAGACACAAATTCCTCTCAGCCTCCTAAATATAAAGGCTGGTCTTGCTTTAATATCAGCTTAATTCTTTTTTTAATTTTTAAAATTTGGCTGCAATTTTATTTACTGGATTTTTTTACAGTTGATAGGATCTATCTGGTAGTCGTGGGAGACCTTAAAGGCTTAGTCTTTGATGGAAATTGTTAAGATTATCTGTAGCGTGTGTAGTTTTGTAAATCTTGATTATGTTTGTTTTCTTCTCAGTGTACCTGTGATCATCTTTTTTGCTCACCTATGCAGATTTTATTTTTATATGGGAAAAAAAACAGCTTTGCGGCTTTTGTTAATGATAGGAAAAAGAGAAACTTAATTGAGTTTTCTAATGTATAATTTGTTTCCCAGAATATGGTGACACAGAATTAGTTGTGGTGTTGTTTTCCCTTCATGGTCTTGGAAGTACATGGAAGAGTAATGTTATTATTCTTCACAGCTTAGTTAACATGAAGATGGAGGACTATGAAATATTCTGTAAGAAGCATCTTTCCAGAATCCAAGAAGAGGCAATAAAAAGAGAAACCTCTTACACTGTTCAGCACAAAAATATCTCCCTCATTCAATTCCATGGAGTTCCTGTGCTTTCCCCTCTGGTAGGGCTCTTTTTTTTTCTTTTTTTCTTTTTTTCTTTTTTTCTTTTTTTCTTTTTTTCTTTTTTTCTTTTTTTCTTTTTTTCTTTTTTTCTTTTTTTCTTTTTTTCTTTTTTTCTTTTTTTCTTTTTTCTTTTCTTCTTTTCTTCTTTTCTTCTTTTCTTTTCTTCTTTTCTTCTTTTTTTCTTTTCTTCTTTTTTTCTTTTCTTCTTTTCTTCTTTTCTTCTTTTCTTCTTTTTTTCCTTTTTCTTTTTTCCTTTTTCTTTTTTCTTTTTTTCTTTTTTTCTTTTTTTCTTTTTTTCTTTTTTTTCTTTTTTCTTTTTTCTTTTTTTCTTTTTTTTTTCTTTTTCTTTTTTTCTTTTTTTCTTTTTTTTTTTTCTTCCCTGGTGTGCTTACTGTGCTATTGGTGGTAGCTTTGATGTCCACATGTAATGAGTCTACTGCAGGTACAGCTCTGAGGTATCATCTGTTGTGCTGCTTAGTGTATTCTAAATGTATTCCTGGCCTTAATTTTACAAAGTAAAGGGGTAAAATACACTTTTTTTCACATTGACTACATTTGCTTTCATTTCTTGAAATTTGTTATCTTCACAAGGGGAGTAAAAATGTTTGTGGTATTAGATAGGTGAATGTTATTGCTGGGCTTAACTTTATGTAAAATCATATTGACATTCCAAATATTGAACATGTGAGTTTGTTTAAAAGTGTCAAAAAAAAAAAGTGCAAATACGAAATATTGAGATAGTTAAAAAGCTTTTAAGTAAACTTCTTTTTCACATGTGTTTGCAGCTTCCTCTAATGTATTTCACAGGCTCATCAATTATGTTAAGTCATTCTATGCTTAATGCAAACAGAGCCAAGCAGAAGACTGTTGGTAGTTTGTGCAATAATGCAGCTGACTTCCTTGTTTCAGTGATAGGAAGTATGAATGAAGAGACTCTTTAACAACGATCTCCAGAAATCATGATACAGATATACATTGGAGATTAAATGATATATTGTAATATTTTTCATTTACAAATGAGTGGATATTTTAAGGTTTCATAGAAGAAATGCATAATTTGACTTGAGACTACTTAATTTTGTAGAACTTTGTGAAACCATTTCTTGTAGATCAAAACTACATATTCTAAAGTGGTAACTCAGAAGATTTTCAGATTTTGATTGTTGAAAGGGTCCAGAAGACTGCTTGCATACATTGCTGTCTTGTCAAATTCACCTCTGGTTCAAGAGGGCAAGTGTGAGCTAGTCCTCCACAGAGCTTAATCGTTTGAGTATGGGTAGGAAGTTAGGTCACAGAGGGCTCTCTAGGGTGCCCAAACCTTCCATCTCCATAGAGGAGCGGGAAAGACCTGTCCTGCAGTCCGAGTCCTATGTCATTTGAAGTTGGTACTGTAGCATGTAATGTTCATGCAAATTTTTTTTATAAATGACCTTTTACATTCATGTTCATTTGCACGTGTGCCAAGAAGGCATTTTGTGCATCTTCCATTTAAAAAAAAGTATAATTGGTTAAAAAGAAGCTGGCATTTAAAGTATGCGCAAAGCCTTAACTTAGGTGATTGTTGTTGTTCTATTGTTTTGTTCTGTTGTTTTTCATTTAATTTATTTCTGTATTGAAATTTGCGTTTAGTGATATAAACCATGTTTCTTACACTCTGTTTTGCAGCTTAGCCTTGAAAAGAAAAAGGAAATACAGCAATATAAACAGAAAGCACTGGACCTAGAGACCTGGAGACAGAACTCCCGGAAAAGAGCTTTACTGAATCGTGTTCAGGAGATTCTAGAAAATGTTCAGGTAGCGTTAGTCCAAAGTCTTCTTACAGCTTTACAGAAAACCTCTGCTTATAGACATGTTGAGAAAGTGCTGGGGTTTAAGTATCCACCAATATAGACGTGAAATTAATAGCAGTTAACTCTCTAGAACCAGCTTTTGCTAGTATTTCGTGCTATGTGACCTGATAATTGATTATTTAGTGATAATATCTATGTTCATTGTAATGCATGGGACTTGCTTTTCACTGCTTGTTTTGGTATATGCAAAAGAAAGACCACACACCAGATGACTGACTGTTGCTTTTGTAACTGTATTTGAAACCACTAGACTGTAAAAACAAATGAACAAAAGCCCTGGTGTTAGCGCAACCGGGTTGCTTTATTTGCAAGCTTATAGTTTAATCAGAAAATAATCTATATTCAACCTCACGATTACAGAATTAAAATTACCTTCGCAACAACTTATAATTCTGTTGTGTGCTTTATAATTTTACTGCAACTATTTTGTTTTCTTTGCTGTTTCAATGATGAATTTAGTAGAGGTTTAAATTGAAAATAATATTAAATACATCTAATCAAGCGGTATTATTTGTCTTTGAAACAGTTGTAATACAGTCTTTAAATTAACCTCTTGCTTAAACAAGTACAGTTAACAAGGAATTTGTTGAGTTACTAAGGTGGCAAACATAACTTACTAGTTTGCGTTGTTTACTGGAGCATCCATGGCAACAGTCACCTGCCTTAGGATTTGAAGAGCAGACCAGGAACTGTTCAATACAAAAATAAGTTAGCTTTTTTTTTTTCCCCAAAGGTGTCCCCTTGATAATTGAGTTGTAGTACGTAGGATAACCTATAGGATAATTTTTGCGTGAAAATCCTTTTAAACAAATGCTGGCTAGAAGTTACGTGTAGTTCTCACATAAATAAAGTTGTTTTCCAAGTACTTGACAAATGAAAACTCATATTTCGTTGTCTCTGGATTACTAAAGAAATGAAAAAATGATCTTACAGTTCCACTATTTTCGTTAGGAATTATTTTGATTTGTTCTTAGTTGTCTATAGGTTAATCTCTATTTCATGCTGAAATTTTTCAATTATATTTCTCATTTAATATAAACATGTTTTCGTATTTTAAGAGAAATCTTGCAAGATAATTTGAAGCCATAAAATTATTTGAATATGTCCAAATTGTCTTGTGAAGAGAAGAGCATCTTTGCATTCAGATACTTAGTATCAGTAAAAATTCTGAGTGGACCGTTATTCAAATCTGTATTTTAATTCCAATAATCTTTTTCTCATTGCAAAGAGCTCTGTATTGTAAGTAATCTGAAGGAAATTGGTAACAGTCAAACGGAAAACTGTTATTGGTTTTAAGGTGGCAGCGTTCTTTTTTTAAGTTCAGGTGAAGCTTGCAGTAACCTGAGGAGATTTAATCCAAAATACGTGGTTTTTTTTGTTTTTTTTTTCCTCCAATTTTTATTTGCAGATCAGGAAAGGACCTAGCGTGAGTGACGTGAATGCACAGGAGGCTGAGAATACTTGCCCTGATTCAGAGTCAAAAGCTTCAACTGACTTCACAGCTCTATCAGATGTCGATTTGGCATGTTCTCCTGAAGGGCATGGTCTGACGGAGCTTGAAAAGACACCAGAACTTATGCCATTAGATACTACTGGGCAGGTGACATCAAATGTGACAGGAGTAGTTAAAGCAGCAGAAGAGAATGTTTTTTCAAAGCAAAGTGAGAGTCACTTCTCAAAAGACATACCTTGTCCAAGAGCTGTGTCTCCTGACAACGTGCATAATAAGCTTGTGTCACATGCTTTGCAAAAGCAAGAGGGACTGGGAGTGCCACCGTTGGATAAGGAAGTCCAAGATCCATACGTAATGAGTCTTCAGAACCTGATGAAGAAATCTAGGGAGTATATAGAGAAAGAGCAAACCAAGCGAGGCTCAAAAAGTAATTCAAAGAGGAATATGAGTGAAAGTCATTCAGATAAAGAAAATGATAGCGTTAAAACAACTGACTCTATGAAAGAAAGAGCAAAGCTTACAGGCAGAAGTTGCACCGGTCTGTCAGTTGATAAACCCAGTCTTAATAAATCAAATACCCTTCTCCAAGGTGCCTCTACTCATACAAATAACACAAGTATGTCAACTTTATCCAGTTTTTCTAAAGTGGACATACCAACGAGGGTTGGAACACCCCCATTGATGGATTCAGATTCGGATGAAGAATTTAAAAAGACTTCTATGTTTGATCGTGACAGTAGCATTGTCAGGAGCCTCACAGGCTCTTACGCCAAATTGCCAAGCCCAGAGCCAAGCATGAGCCCTAAAATGCACCGAAGGCGCCCAAGACCTTTATCAATGGGACACATCGTTATAAATAACCCTGTGAATGCTTACGAGTTAAGTCCTAAAGGCAAGGGTAGAGCGATGGATTTAATCATGCAAGATATTGCAGATAAAAATAATGTATCTGAATCAGTGCCAAAGTTCATGGTGGACTTTGCTATGGTTTGCCCTAGCAGAGCTCCTGGTGTCAACAGGAATTCTTCAGGCCCTTGTGATGGGTTGGGAGTTGGCAAACCAAATCGCCATTCCTTTGGGCACTTGGAAGGCAAAGGAACGTTGTCGGCTACAGTGGAAGGACAGGTAGTGATGGACAGCAGAGGGCCATATAAAGTAGAGACCAGTACTAGTATTGCAGCTCCAAAATTGAATGAGCCATTTGCCATCAGTCAGTCTACAGTAACACAGAAACTCCTAGCTGTGAATGAAACCAAACCATCTAGTTTGCTAGAAAATACTAAATGTAATTCTCCAGTAGAACTCAATAAATCTTACGACGTAGAAAACCCATCCCCACTACTAATGCAGAGCAAGAATATGCAACAGCAGATGGACGCTCCAAGTGTTTCCCCAGCAAATGAGCAGTTTCTAGAAAATAGTTTTGAAAAGGTAAAACGTAGACTTGATTTGGACACTGACAACTGCCAAAAAGAAAACAATCCCTGTGTTCTAACAGTTGGAATGGAAGAACAAGAGAAGCTGTGGTTGCAAGAACAGAAATATCCCGTGGGATCAGTTTACGTTACCAAGAATGCAGCCCCTGATAGTATGGCAAAAGGTAAAAATTTCCTGTAGTCGAGGGTTTTTCTTAAACTTACTTCTCAGTTTATAAATCTTTTAGGAAAAACCCCAATGATCATTATTCATTGGTGGTTCTAAATATGTATATCTATCAAAAGGCTAAAATTTTATTGAGTGCAGATTATCCTTTTTTCAGTAACCTCATTATTTCTCTAATTTTTAATTAATGACAAATTCTGAAATTCAACTAGCCATTTGAGCCATTTTTAACTGCTACAGAATGGCATAATTGCTGTCTTAGCTATTTGTAACAAATACTTGATTAAACAATTCATGAGGAAGCATCAGCTAAAACATTGTTTATCAGTTTTGTGAATTTTGTATTTATTCTCAAGGGTATCATTTGACACCACAAATACTAATTTCCCATTTGAATGTAGAAATTTGAATTTAGTTTTACTAAGAAATGTCTTATTCCATTAGGTCTAGATAAGACTAGTAAAAGAACAGATAACGTGCAAATAAAGAGAAAATACGTTTAATGGGTTGCAAATCATTATATAAGTATTTTCTTCCAATTCAAGACTGTTACATCTGCGTGCCTCTCTACCAAATCAGGCTGAAGTGGCATAAATAATTTTAATTCACTCAAGCAAGTGTAGGTATGCTATTCTCAGAGCTAGATTTTTTGTGTCCTTATTTTAATGTAGACTCAGTTGGTGTTACTGCGGTTCCATTCACATGCTTATTCCGCAAATAGGAACATGCAAATATTTTGAAGAACTGTAGTAACTGATGAGGTTCTTTGCAATACATAATGGAAACTTGATATCAAGGTTCTTTGCAATACATAATGGAAACTTGACATCAAAGATATGTTGTACTTTTTTACTGATGATGCAAATTACTCCTGTTTAAAGCATGTATGTCTGGCAGAGGTCAAATAGAAAATATTTAATGCTTGATTCTCTGTAACGTGTCTTCTCAGAAGATATTTTTAAAACTAAAATGTTGGCCTTTGAAGAAATGAGGAAGAGACTTGAAGAACAGCATGCACAACAACTGTCGATTCTGATAGCTGAACAAGAGAGAGAACAGGAGAAATTGCAGAAGGTAAGGTAAAAAGAGGAAAAATTCTAAGCAAAGGTCATGTGTGTTGTATTGCAGTTTGTCAGGAAGCAGTTGGTTTTAAAATGTCTATTCTGTTGCTTTGCAGAGTTAGAAAAATAGTCTTATAGCTGATTCTCTCTTTTGTAGGAACTGGAAGAGCAGGAGAGAAAGTTGAAAGGAAAGAAGGTTGCTACAACGGAAATAGAAATTTCCAAAGTGAATATTAACAGTAGGATGGAGTTGGAGTGGAGGAAAAAAAGCGAAAGTGGCTTGCTGGAAAGTGTGCAGTCTCAGCTGGAGACAGTCCATAATGCAAATGCTACCAGCATTGGTAAAACTGAGAGGGTAGACTATAGATTAAATGTTGTGATATATTTTGCTCTGCGGTGCTTGACTGAACCAGCTGCCCCACTGTATTGATAAATGCATAGTTCCTGTCCTAGGGCACTTGTTGGTCAGAATATGCGGACAGCTGCTGCCTTCAGCTACTGACAGCATAAGCGAAACAAATTCAGTGTTTCATCTTTGTCTAGCTGGCGTTTAGCACAGTTTCAGCCATCCTTTTATTGTTCCATGTATTGCATTTGTATATAATCGTTATAGGACTTATTTGAGGAAAACAAGCTAAAAGGAAACGGATTTGATCAAGGATGAGGAGGTGGATTTGCATCATGTCACAGAATGTTCATCCTCATTCATGTAGCTGCACAGCAGTGGGCCAGGTGTTCTCATTTGTGTAGGAGGATTAGAAGGGCTCTGCCAAGGGGTCTTGACTGCAAGGAAGTACAGTTATAGCTGATGGAACACCTCTCACCTGTTTCAGAACATTATGAAATGTTTTGTTTTGTCTTCTGTTTAGCAAATTTTGCTAGGAAATGAATCAGAAATATTCAGATTGTTTCTTGCCTATAATTGACCTTGTAAACAAAGCTGCTACCTCTGAGCTGAGTTCTGTTTCTTGAGTGTATTAACATGCACTTGTCAAACACAGATGGAAGTTGGGTATTCTAACAGGCAAACAGCAAAGGAACTTTCATTTGAGAGTAAAATTACTGAACTATATGATTATTCCTTATTCATCTCTAGGATCCATGATAGCAACATTAAACACTTTAAAACCATTTTCTCTGACATGCTTTGTGAATAAGATTTTCTGTAGCAATTTTAACATTAGATAAGTGATTTTTCATGCTGTAGCATACGGACGTTTTTCCTCCCAATATACAAGTATTATAATCTACAATTTTAATAAGAATAGCTAACAGCACTGGAAGCTTCTCTGTTCTTAAACCCAAAAAGGCTTCCTGACTGCAACCAGAGTTAAAGTTTATGTTTGTGCTTGATTTTTATCTGCATTTGTTGTTTTTTATGGNTTGCTCATACTACATCACCTAACACCTTTGCTTCAACAAGTGAAACGTCATTCTTTCTCTGGGGACCATCAGGTAGTGGAGTTATAAAAACCTCAGTATCTAGGCCAAGCAACAGGATCAAAACTAGGTGGACTCAGGTAAGGAGAAAAAAAAGGTTTATTTATAGCTTAAAAAGCCCTCTAGTTTTTGTAAGACGCTGGTAACTTTATAATAGCTGTGCAGTAATAAATCTCACAGAAAGGTTTGGTATCCCTTCCTATATCGACTTCAATTACACAAGAGAACTGTATAGGATATTCTTCTCGTTGTTCACATACACAAAATAATCATATAACAACATATTGCTGCTTCTTATTAACTTGCTACATTAATATTATGGTGGGTACTTCTGGCCTGGCCAAAACTTTATCAACAGCTTGTTTCTTACTTGAAAACTTATGTCACGTGATTGATGTTATTTGAGAAATAATTAATAATTCTTGCTTTTTTATCAAATGTTTAGAAGATGCTTCTTTTCTTTTAAGGTTTTCAGTCCGGAGATACAAATGAAGTTTGATAAGATCACTGCTGTGGCAAAGGGATTTCTCACTCGTAGACTCCTACAGACAGAAAAACTGAAACATCTTAAGCAAACTGTAAAAGTAAGATCAGCATTTTTATTATGCAGCTTCTTGTCCTGTTTGGTTTTGCCCGTATCTTCAATTGACAGGTGAAATCATGCATTTTCTGCTTTCAGAATAATTTGGGAATGTCTGTCACATGGGCATGTTTGAGTGTTGCATTGCTTAGTGTCATAAGGTCCAAGTCAAACAAAGACTGTACGTCCTGTGTGTACAGTTTGTAATGACTCGTTCGTTGGGAAGGATTATGCTTGGTGCTTCATCTTATTTTCCTGTCTTCCCCAGGATACTATGGAGTTCATAAAAAATTTTCAGTCTGAAGCCCCATTAAAAAGAGGAAGTGTTTCAGCACAAGATGCATCCCTTCATGAAAGAGTAATGGCTCAGGTGACACAATTTAAACCTTTTTTTTTTCCTTCTTTCCTAAGCTGTTCTGCTTTTGTAATATCAATGCCTAAAACCTTCACAGTGACTTTGCTCTAAAGTAAAAGGTTGCTGTGAAGAGAAGATTCTATTTTTGTGCTGACACATTAAGAGGGATTTAAAAATTATCTTTTCAAGTGTTTTGTTTAGATTGAAAGCGAGAAGAGCTTGATGATCAAAACCATGGGAATATTAACTTGACTGAATATTTAATTAAAATTTTAATTATTCTTTCCAGCTGCGAGCTGCTCTGTATGACATCCATGACATCTTTTTTACGATGGAGGCATCAGAAAGAATGAATATTCTGCGTCATGATCGTGAAGTTCGTAAAGAGAAGATGCTTAGGCAAATGGTGTGTTAGAGTCTTAAAACAGTTTACATTCTCTTGACTATAAGTACTGAATCATTTTGCTTCTAAGGGATTCTTCCTCACCCAGTAAAAAGTTTTTTAGATCTAAATTGTTGTTTAATTATGCTTCTGTAGGTAACTTTCTTCAAATAAAAAAAAAAAGAGATCACTGCAGTAGGAGGTCAATATGTTGAAGCTTTTCGTGTGTAGATGTATAAAAAATAGAATGAAAAACGTGGTGAAAGTAATAACAAAAAGTTCATACTTTAAATAAGAATTCATTATGGCACACAAATATTTTTAATCTGATAATACAAGGAATATCCTTTAATTTTAAAAAAGAAAAAAACCCTTGAATTTAGCCTGAATGTGAACTTAGTACTGAAAACACTGTTGGTTTTGTTTGGGTTTTGTTTTGGTTGTGGGGGTTTGTTTTTTTTTTTCCTCCCCCAAGTAGGGGTGGGTGAGATGGTGTTAAGCTCAATAAGAGCAGTAACTAGTGTTATTGTCGGTTCTTTTGCTTTTTTAGGACAAAGTAAAGAGCCCGAAAGAGAGAGCGACACTTTCAACAGCTACACAGAAATCTCTGGACAGGAAAAAGTACATGAAGTATGTGCACTTCTCCCTTTGTGGTGGTGGGGGGCGGGGTGCAAGAGGATGCATAGGAGGCATTGGAAACAGTGAAAAGAAGTTTTTGGAGTAACAGCTTCTTTGCAAACCACTATCTCCCCTAGGAAGAATGAATAAAAAAGTCTTCAGATGTGTGGTGATTTACTAATAGTAGTTCGCTCTTACTTGTAAGAGACTTTTGTTTGTATGGGAGAAAAATGTTCTAAGTTGTGCATTTATGCTATGTTTCAGTGGTGCGCAAAATCATCCTTGTGCACTTAGTTTCTGGTTGGTTTTGTAAATTGTAAAAAGTGCTCCAAGTTATTTTATCAATCTTTCTAAAGTGCCTAGCAATGGTGATACT
>WAAD01013166.1:0-19264 GCA_013389945.1 Fregata magnificens | reverse complement strand
GCGCAGGAGGCGGCTGAGGGGCGGAGGCGCTGCTGTGGGAGCCCGGGCGGGGGCGGACGGCCGCTGGTCTCCGCGCGCTGCCGTGGGTTTGGTTTCCCCTAACCGAGCAAGCAGGTTACTTGAGGGCGGCTGGTGCGGTTTGATCCCGTCGTGGTTTTATGGCGTGTGTCCTCCTCAGAGACAGGAGCCGGGGAGGGACCGGCGCGTCCCGCCCGCCGCGCCCAGGCGGTGGCACTGCGGGCCTTCGCCGAAGCTCGCCACGGAAAATGAGGATTTCGTACCGTCAGTTTAAGTTTACTGGCCCAGTTTAGCTTCCGTTAGTTGTCTTTCGCAGGCTCTAGAAGTAGACACGGTGTTTACAGGCTACAGACTGAAGAGGCAGAGTCGGCTTCTAGCGACACGCAATGTTTCTGCAAGAAAAATAGAGCTGAGGAAGCTGCACTGCGTAGGACATGGAATAACTTACATGGTCTGGTATTTGTTATGGAAAGGAAGGATAAAATAGGTGCTCGCTCTCTGACAGAATAAAGGAAAATGTGTTCATAGTTTATTTTTCTCCAGACTTGTTCACAAATGAGCTGATTTTCTGTTTCTGGAAGACTTACTCTCCTGAGGCTGTTGTTCTTTTAACATATCGAATATATCTAACTTACAGGTTTTGATGTCGCTGATGTGTTATAGTCCTGAGCAAACTAGAAATCACACCTAATGTGGAATCGAGAGAAGTAATATGCAGCAATTAGAGCCAAATAGAGCATTAGGATGCCCAAAAGTTTTCCCCATATATACCTTGTCATGCTGAAAATCATCTGTCTCACTCTTTCATGTTATTAATGTGTGAGCAAACTTTCATGTTTAATAAAAAGTGGAAATAATAGGTGGACTTAAAAGTCATTGTTAATGAAACCAATTGAGGTTTTATAACAACATCAGGGCTGTAGTTTTAAAATAAATTCACTGGGGTATGAAATACTTTAAAACTTGAATTTATGTAGCTAAGAAAATTTGAGGGTGTAAGACGACTCTAAGACGTTAGTCGGCTGTTGGAACTGACGGTACTTATGTTGAGCACAGTAATTTAGGTGGAATCTGTGTGGTCAGTGACCTTGCAGAAACTGAAAGGAATAAATGTGGCTGCAACTTTTGAATTTCTAGCAGTACCAAAATAAGAAAAACTAAGGAAGGCAGCCACAAAGCAGAGCAGTAGGGATGCTGACAAATTGATTTTTACATAATGCAGCAATGAGGTAGCAGGCTGATAAGTAGGTCTGGTAACACTGATGCAGAAGTGGCCATGGAGAAATAATGAACCAGAGTAAAATGTTTTAATGCATGTTTTTCTGTAATATGGAAGATGTTGTCATCCTAAAGGGGCTCAGTAGAATGCTAGCTATTTTTAAGCATTGTTGGATGCTAATTTTAAAAAGGTGTTTTGCAGATTAATTGTACGCATACTCATTAGTCTTCATATGAGGAAAAAATAGCACCTGTTGGCACTGAATAAAAGGATCTTGCATTAACCTAGTGTTCAAATAAAAATTATTGGTTTAAAAATTTGTTAGAGTAGTAAAAAGAATTGGCAAATATATAATTTAAAACTTAGGGCTAGAATTCATTTTTGTAATAACTATGTATAACTATCTAGAGATATTGTTTGGGGTTTATGTTTAATATCCAAATAATGATAGGAACACTGACTTGTGGGATGCACTTCGCTGTATTGTCAATACTGACATATGTCTAGTGTTGTAAAGAGATTCTTTTCCATTTTACGTGCCTTGCTTGTTTGTGCTCCCTGTAAGCTTTTTGACGCCCTTGCTTTAGGATAAACACTGGCTCCGTGTGGGTGCTGTCTGCCTGAAAGGTGTCATGTCCCGAGAAGGGGAGGTGTGGAGTCCAGGCTGGTTTTTCTGCTGTGCAGGAGCTGGCTGTGTGCTGAACCTGGAGCGCAAGGGAGGCACCTGGGTTCGTACGGCGGACTGAGTGCTGGAATAGCTTCAGTAACTTAGGGGTGAGGAGGAAGTACAGCAGTCCCAGGAAAAAAGATTGTTTACCAGGAGGAGAGAAAAAGGCTGGCAGCCTGGGAAGTTTCGAAGGCATAGAGTGGTGGCAATTGCAGTGACGCTCGTGTGTGAAAGAAGGTTGAAAATCACTGTTAAAATGGCACCTGCAGGCAGGGGTGTATCTTGCAGTAAGCACTGGGGATGAAACCCTGGCTTGGCCTGGGTCTTATTTGTATTTGCTCTCGGAAGCTGGCTGTGCTGCTGTGGCCAAGAAAGGAATGCTTAATCTCCTTTCCCTGGAGAATAAGTGGAACATAATGTCAGAGCAAGGTTGAACTTGTCCCCCGTATTAGCTATGTTACAAGCTGTCTTATCACCTGAGTAGCCACATTGTAAATGTACTTTTTAAAGACTTATTTGCAGGGTGAACAGCTCTTCTTCATTCCTATGTGTGTATTAGACATGTATACTTGCCCAGTGGTGCCTTACATTATTATTAGAGTACGATTGATTTTGGCCTGGGAGTGGTATGCCAAGTGTGAGCTGTCAGTGACATCTTTCTTTACTGCTGGTTTGGAAATTTCTGTGAAGGAGAGGTGTGGAAATACTGACAGAACTGTAACAGAGTAATAGAAATGTTATAATTAGGCAGCCAGAAAGAGTTTGAAAGATTTTTCACCCAAATGCTAATTAACCCATGAAGCAAGTGAACAAGGAGAATCACTGAATCACGGGACAAGAGTAAATTAAAGAGACTATTGACGTATGAAGAAAAGGAGCTGGAGATGAAGAAAACAAAAGGAATAAGCACGTGGATTTCACTAGACTCTTGCTCTGCTGTATCTCATTAGATGTCAATACTTCTCCTTGGAGTAGTATAGCCATACATTAAACTAATTCTTAATGTTATTTTAAATTAATCTGGGTTTTTTGAGGGTGCATAGTATCTATAGAAGAGCTGGCTGGTTGGCACTGCTGAAATTCTACCTAATGAGTTAGGTCTCTGAGTGGGAATGGAATTCTTTGAAAGTTTGGATTAGTTTTTATGGGAAAAATGTGTATTATATGGGGGGGAATGCTGTTTGTTTTTGTTAGGAGTCTGATTAAAGAAACCTTTGTGTATCCACTGGTTTTACTCATTCAGCTAAGGCCTTAGTCTGTGCTATAAACATTCTCAGGTTCCTGGATGAAACAGGAAAGAACAATTAGCTGCTCTGCGTGTTTCAAAGACTAAAAAAGAAATCAAGAAGTTGTGGAGGGTTGAATGCAGAGAAAACCTTTTCAAATATATTTTTCTAGATTTTACTTGGATCTCTTTCTGCCTTAGTACTTAACTATTGCCACTGCTAAAGGAAGGTACTATGTGGTAGCTATGATGGCAGTTGTTTTAGGAAGTAGCTGTCCTATGTATTTTTGTGAGTTCGTATTTTTCATTTCCCTGTTTAACCGTTACTACTACTGCATACAATTAAAAGGAATTAATTTCATATATTGATTGTGTTGTCAGAGATATTAGAAAGCATTTGTAACTCTGAAGTCTCTTTTGAAATTGTAATCTAGTGCTAGTCAGGGAAGTTTTAATCCCCCTTTTTTGCCTTCCTACCTTGTCAGACGTGCTTTAAAAGCCTTTTTAAAATATAAATTCATATTTGAGCAATTAAAAACAGGATGAATGGTCTATTTCATAAGAGAGCAGCATCCTTAAACTGTGATTGATAAATTAGTGTATGTTACTGTTAGTTCCTAGTGGCAACGTTGTTTTACTCAAATACTTTTATTTATGTTCTTTTCTGGAATCAAGTCTTTTTTTTAATTAGGGATGGAGGCCATAGTTCTCACAGTTCTCTCTTAAGATCAGAATAGAACCTGAAATATGTATATTTTTGTGATTTATTTCACTTAATGGCATACCTAATTTTCATAGGAGAGGCAAGGCTTTTATACAAGGACTTATCCACAGTGCAAACATATGAATACCGATAGGTTTTTTTTTTTTTTCCTTATAATTTGACTTTTGCAACTTTTGTTATGAGTACAGTGAACAGATAGAAATACATTTCTCAGGGAAGAGCTTTGCAGCTACACAAGTTAAACTGTGTAGTCCCTCATTATACCTCTGCATGATCACTTTGATTTCTTGTCTTGTGTTTTCACACTTACCTTTTTCTTTGACTCTTCAGTTTAAAAGATGTGTTTAATAATCTCCATCAGCCTGTCACACATACAAATGCTTGGTTAAATTGCCCTTTTGATGTTCAATGTAATGGAAGAGAACCTAGCTGTAGAGGCAGAATACAGTTGAATGGCTGAAAGCAAAATTTCTTCAGTTTTAGTTTACATACCTCAATAGAGAGAGAAGTTTTGGTCTTTACATTGACTTATTTGTCAACGTCCATTTCTTTTTGTAAATATGCCTGCATCTATATAGACGTAGGATATGTTTCTCTGTTCGTAAGTATGTGATTATTTATGTGCATGTATACTTTCCCTTTACTCTTGCTTCTTAAGGCATGCGAGATCAAGGAACTATGTTTCAGAATCTGAAGTGTGCAAACTGGAATCTGTACCCTTGGATTTTGGCGATTACCATCCACTAAAACCCATTACAGTGAGTTTCTTTTTGTGCCTTTGGAAAACAAATGTGAATTAAAACTGATTGTGTTCCTCTTCTTACTTCCACTCCTTTGAAATTAAAAAGCTTTGAGGTTGGTGGTGGTACTAGTGAAGTTTGCTTTCTGCGTTAGTGGCCTGTTATTTTAGAGACATCAAGGTTTATTCTGTTGTTTGTCCTTTACAGAAATTTGCTGGTGCTGTTATATGTCAAAAACACTCTCCTCCTGACTAATACAGCATTTCAACTTGTGGATTTTCTTGGTTGCATTCAATGCTGAATAATGGATAAGTTTAAAATCAAACTGTTGCTTTACAAATAACCTGCATAATTGCTTGATGTAAGA
Organism: Fregata magnificens; assembly: GCA_013389945.1. Classification (NCBI taxonomy): domain Eukaryota; kingdom Metazoa; phylum Chordata; class Aves; order Suliformes; family Fregatidae; genus Fregata; species Fregata magnificens. Next base: position 14,304 of record WAAD01013166.1, on the reverse strand, counting down.
TTTGTTTTTGGGTTAACTTCCAGTCAGCTGTATGCTTTAAAACATTTATCATTTCTTTAATGTATGAGAGGCTTTTAAAATGTGGATGCACAAAAAAATCCAGCTTCAAAGAGATGATAGTCATACACTAATGAATGATAAATGGACAGCAGCTTCTACTCAGGAAGGTCAGTAGGGAGATAAGACAGAGGCCTTAAGAATGGATTTGATATTTCAGGCTTGAGTATTGTACAAGAAAAGTAAAGATGAGACTGGCAGAGGAAATCAAATAGCAAGAAAGAGGTTGGAGGAGAGGGAGAAAAACAATAAAATAGAGGAGGGGTACTAGAAAGAAATTTAGAATGGTTGTTCTTATAGTTTTGTAGACCCAGAATGGGAAAGGAAAAGAAAAAAGTAATGGAAATGCTAGTGCAGAGTGCCTCCAGATTCAGGGGAAAAAGAGGTGCTTCAATTTAAATGCTAGTGCTGATTCTAAGGAGTTTCTTGTAGGCGGGTCCTTGCTTTCATTGCAACAGCACAGTTTGTCGTACATATTTTGATGGTTTATTAAAGAAAATAGGGGGAAGAGAAAGTATTTTTGTTTAATAGTTTTGAATTGTTCTTTCAGGTTACTGAGTCCAAGACCAAGAAAATGAATCGGAAAGGAAGTACTTCTTCTACCTCCTCTTCTTCTTCTAGTTCTATGATGGATCCATTGAGCAGTGTATTGGATGGTACCGATCCCTTGTCATTATTTGCAGCAGCTGCAGATCCTGTGATGACTACTGCTACCATGGTAACACTGGAAGGCAGTTATCTCAACTAAATAAAATAAAGAAAACCAAAAACAAAACCACAAAACCAACCCTGGATAAAATATGTTTGTCCTACCAATTTGGAGGTTAATGCAAGTAGAAAATATACTGTATTAATAGAATAAAGTATTCTTTTTTTATTTACCTGTTTTATGTTGACATTTATTTAAGCATGGATTTTTTTTTTAATATTGTAACTTTTTGGATCAGTAAGCACTTGAAATGTTAAGTTGACCTTTATCAGCCTTCTCTTTTTTTTTCCAGATTTCTATTTAACATTTGCACTTGTACTCTTCTCATAGGATAGTACCCGAAAGAAACGGGATAAAGATGACAGCTCAGCAGTAGGAAATGACTTTGAACCATGGTCAAGCAAACGTGGTGAAATTCTTGCTAGATACACAACAACAGAGAAGCTCTCTATTGTAAGTGGCAGCTTCTCCAGTTTTATTTATTTGTATTAGACCTTTAATGGATTTTGGATGTTGCTGTTTTGTAATTATTTTATGAGAAAATTCTGGTCCTCTAAATTTCAGTTTTAGTGTTGTAGAAAGCTGTACCACAAGCTCTCACTTATAATGATTGTTTTGGAGCCGAGTCCAAAAATCTGTTGATACTTAGAAGCCATCACTTTGTCTTTTTGTAACAATACAAATAACTTCTGCTCTTATGTCTACTTCTAAATATTTAGAGGCTTAATTAGCAGTGTAATTATCCTATGCAGTCTTGGAATGCTAATGAGTACATGTTTTCTAAAAGTCTGCTTTTTCTGTTTCTTCACAGAATCTGTACATGGGATCTGAAAAAGGTAAGCGGTTCCTTTATATCTAACAGTAACAGATCTTGCTTGAGGTAGGTTGCAGTGACAGGTTTGTGGTCAAGAATAGTTGAGATGTGATTTCCTCTCCTCCCCCTATTCTGACATATGGTTGGATCTATCGGGGTTTTTTTGTGAATAAGACTTCTGCTGGATTTTTACTTAAAATAATTATTGAAAACAAACCACCCAGCCACCTTGTCTTGTATGCCTTGTAGGCTAATGAATTTGTGATTAAGTGTTGTGGAAGGAAATGGAATTTACTGCCTTCCGCTGTAGCTTAAAACTTTCTTCCATTTAAAGTGAGCAATGATATTCTGAGGATCATGTTTATCAACTCTTCTGCTTGCTGGAAGGGAAAACAAACAAGTCCCTTGGGAACTTGTTCAGTTATTCTCTTTCCATGAAAGTGAAATGATTTCAACTGTATGCTGAGTGTTCAAAAAAGAACCAAATGTTAAATATTTTATCATGTTTTCTAGCAAAGCGAATCCAGGCTAAGTAGTCATAGCTGATTGCATAGTAAATCAGAATTTTTATATATGGGTAAACATGCAGCATTTCAGCTTCTGCAAAAATAAGAAATACTTTTTTGGAATGAGGATGGTCAAACACTGGTCAAACACACCAGAGAGGGTGTGAAATCTCTATCCTTAGATATCATTAAATTGACTGGATATAACCCTGTGCAACCTGTTAAAACTTCAAAATTGGACCTGCTTTGAGGAGGGGAGTTGGACACAGACCTCTGTAGGGCTTTTCTAACCTAAATTATCCTATGGTTCTATCCAGTGGTTCTTTCCTAACCAGCAAAACTTGCAAGAAAATCCATTTGTATTCAGTTTCGCTTACTTGTCATTCCCTGTTCAAAATTAATGAACTGTAGGTACGTTTAAATGTGTGTCTTCTGGAATAGCCACCAAATGAAACAAACCACTTGTCTTCTGTCATTGAAGCTGACTAGTTGTCTGAGTCTGTCAAGCTCCTTCAGGTTTGTTTCCCATTAGAAGTCCAAGTGTTAATGTTAGAAACTCAAACATATAATTCTTTACAGGAAAAGCTACAACTGCTGGCTCAGCAGTTTCTGAAAAAGTGAGGACAAGGTTAGAAGAACTGGATGATCTGGAAGAGGTGAGAAAGTTTTCTGATCCAATTACATCGCCATTTTAAAAATGAAATAAATTTGTGAAATAAAAATCTTTTATGAAACCTTTTAAGAACGTCCTGATTCTGCATGTGCTTACGCAGTATGTAGACAAATATATACCTTCTATGGGACTTCTCTAGTAATTTCAGTCCTTATTGTTACAGAATTCAAGCAGAATCATATTTTTGTATCACTAGAAATTGTGACCGAAAAATTCACCTGATTTACCACTGCTGATTTACCTTGGTACTGTGTACGGGCTGCAGCTGCTATAAAGCTTCATGGAGCCTAATCATCTTAACATCTGATAATTTTGTTTGCCCCTGTTGCAGAAGCTGCGTACTGTCTGCCTGAACTTGATTAAAGTTACATTTACGTGCTTGATAGAAATACTGAGTAGTCAAGTTATTTCTCAAACTGCAGTATTTTATTGTGCAAAGATGAGGTGCTCCATAACTTTTTCCTAAAACCTGAATCTGTGGGGTACTTCTAGAATTGTTTTGAGTAATGTTGTTTTGAAACCCCTGCCTCTTAACTAACTTCAGGTTGCCTGAGCCAGCGCAGTTCTAATAGTTGCATATCACAAATAAAGGATTGGATTCTTTTAGTAGAAAAATAAAGTACCCTTTACCATAAGGAAATATGTAACCTTGTGTGAAACTAATTGCATTTGCATTTTATCTCTTCATCTGTGATTGTTTTTGCTGATGGTTGTTTCTAGACTCTCATACTATGAAATCTCTTCTGTAATGCATCTTCATAAACTCATCAAAACTAGTCCTGAGGGTAGTTTTTAATGTCAGTCGTACTTCTACTGAAGACTGTTCCAGAACCACCTTCTGATTTTTCTAAATGCATTTATAGTCACTTTGTTCCTATGTCAGTTTGGTTCTAAAGCTTAAACAATTCTTTCTGCTTCCAGTGTTTCATTAGTTTATTTTTGATATATAATGTTTTTGTAAGGTCTGTAAGATCTTCTGGAAGAAAGATCACAAGAATGCTCCAGTACCGAGCATGAAATGATAGTTTTATTTTCTTTCTGAGGGTGAAGCACAGCCAGATTTTTCTTGCTGTCAACAAGTTTCTTAGGACCTTGCTGGCAAAACATTTCATTTCTCTCTGGTGCTGCTTCTACACAGGTGCTAGTATGCTTATGTATACTGTTACTGTCCTAATTATACCACAAATAGAATATCACTGAAATAGTCTGGCATTTCTGATGTCACAGACAACTTTGGATAGCAGCATGTATGTCTCTTGAAAACCAAAGCAGTTGCGATGCACTCATTTGCCAAACACCTGCAATATTAATGCTGCAAAGGTAAGAAGGGAAAATTAGGTAATTTTGTTGAAAGTTTTGTGGGTTCCCCTCCCCGGTGATTTGACTCTATAATAATGGCACTCTCCTTCCTTCTCTCTCTCTCTTATTAAGTAGCCTTGTGTTTTCTTGCCAGGGGTCACAGAAAGAGCTGTTGAATTTGACTCAGCAGGATTACATGAACCGAATTGAAGAATTGAACCAGTCTTTGAAGGATGCTTGGTCCTCTGATCAGAAAGTAAAAGCTCTGAAAATAGTCATCCAGGTCAGTTTTACATTTTTGCTCTGTAGAGAACTGGTGAGTTTGGTGTGGCTTGTCTGATTTCTTTCTTGGGGAAAGAAGGGTTTCTATTATTTTTCTACTATTTTCTTCTGTTCTTCACTGAAACCCATTTCTTTCAGAGTTTTATGACTTCTGACAACAGTTGGATTTTTAACTTTGTTGTTATATATTAATTTTGACTAGGGTATGTGGGATGGAATTCTCATTAAAGAGAGTGGCCAAATGACAGATGTGGACATTTTACCTGGTTAGGGATAATTAGAAAAAATAACATGTAGTGATATGAAGTCTTTCTAGAACATGTAATTTCCTTTCCTCTCCTCTTCCGCCTGTACCCATTTGCCCCCCACCCCAAATAATACCAGAATGCTTTTTCTTTTTGAATGTCAGTGGTTTCCCCATCCAGACTTACTAAGGCAACTGAATAATCTGATTTAGGAACCTAGCAAAGCACAGAAACCAACTCCAGATTTTTTAAGTGTTTGGTTTTGGTTTTGTTTTGTTTTGTTTTGTTTTTTTTTTTTTTTAGACTTCTCCACAGTCTTCCTCTGGCTTATTTGGGGTGATGGGCTGTGAGGTGGGCAGGGGGGAATAGGACAATTAAATGCTCTTTATTTTGGCTTGGCCTTTAAAAAAAGGCCAGAGGCAGAGTGCATCAGAGGACAGAGGAGATAATGACATCCTTAAAAGCTGTAAAACTGATGTAACGCTAATAGTCATCAAGCAGGGTTATATAAAGTCAGGATTTTTTTTTTTCTCATGCTGTATACTCTTGTGAAAACTATTTGCAGTAATTTAATCTTAAATTGTGGTAAAGACAATAAAGGAAATAAAACGTAAATGAAGGAAGATCAGAAAATGATATGTGACCTAGGGTGACTAATGTTCTGTTGTAATACTATGAAATCAGCACTATTCTTTAAAAAAAAAATCCATATCTAGCATTGTGAAGTTCCAATATCTTTGTGAAAGAGAATTCAATATTAAAAGTCTGGAGGAGGAGAAAAGGGACATGGACGTACTGTATTTACAGTGCATTACTATGTATATATACAGTGTCTGACATGCAGTGATAATCTATGCATTAATACTTTCATACATTCTTTTACAAATGGTTTCACAAACGATTTTGAAATAATGTAGTTTCTAAGATGAGATTCAGTGCTTTCTTTTAGGGAAGTGGTATCAAAATTGCATATGTTTATCTCTCTTGAAGTGTTGTCTGTGTATTGTTCGCTTTGCACTTGAGCTTCGTGCTGCAGATGCTCATCATTAATTGAAAGACTGAGTAAGAATGAAATAGGTGTATGGGTAATTAGCATGAATACAAAAATCTTTCATAAAGGAGACTATAAGTAACTAATAATAATTCTATACTTATAAGGCAGGATAGGGTAGAAACTTGACTGAACTTTCCTTGTTGTGGTTCTTCCTAGTAGGTAACATAATTTTAAGAATGTTGTATCCTCCTAAAGAACTAAGCAGTTTTCTTGACATCAGGCTGTGATTATATACATAGTCTATCATTATTAGTATCACATACTGATTAGTGTGCAATAGGAGGAGTAAGTTTGGCCTTTTTTTGGTTGTTACTTTCAGAAATCTATACTGGGCTGGAAAAAGCAATTTTAATTTGAATGCCAGAATTATCTTGATTTAAGAACTAATGATGAAATTATACAAGATCTTTCATTTGGATATTGGGGATGGAACCTTCATTCTCTGTATGAGAGTTCTATGGAGCTTGAAGTGCCGGAAGAATTCTGGTTATTAAGGCAGGGTCTGAATTTAACATGAATTCCTCAAGTGCCTTTTTACAAGATACTTTACTTGTCAAGATNTATGTATGTGAGCTCTAAGAAAAGTGGTAGTTAAGTGTTCATGGTATGTGTAGGTCCTAAACAGCTACTGAATTACCTTTCTTTGAAGGTGACTGACTTACCGCGCGGTAGGGAAGATTCTGCTTTGGTTGTAAGATGTGAATGCTCTCACCTGTCTTTCTGGTGCACTCTTAAGTTCCTCCCTGATGAATAAAGCAAAAAGACTAAGCGTGCCCCTCGTTTAAGCATGTTCAAATATTCAAGTTTTCTTGTTTAAACAAAGCAGTCTTGTGGGGTATTGGATTGCTTCCTGTGTTTTTTGAATGTAATGAAAACTTGAACTTTATTTATTCCGTTGAGATTGAAGAACTGTCTCCTGATGAAGGAGAGAGAAGGGACAGAGATCACGGAGAGTACTGTACTTGGCAGGCTTAAACAGAGACCAGAGAAGACTCGTGGTCAAAGGCCTCATTTGGCTCAAGTAGGGAGGAGGTGGATTTCTCTCCCCAGTCAGCCATTTGCCTGTTTTCTTCAGGTGGAAGTTGATTTTTTGTGAATAAACTTCTGCCAAAGTGTTTTACTCCAGTTAAGCTTGCAGTTTTTGCACCATCTTGGAAAACAAAGTATAGCTTAATTAAATATCTTAAAATTATCTTCATTCTTCAGTGTGTATTTTGAATTCATAACATAAATGGACATGTTCCTGCCTGGACTTAACATTCAATGATACTAGAAGTAAGTTGGCTAATATGTTTTCACATGTGACTTTGTACCAGCCATGATTATAGTCCAACTGCCACGATCATGTTGGGTGCCTGTGTGTGGTGATTGATTACAGATTCCTCCCTGGAGCTGACTGTGGATCAGCTGGCCTGTTTCCAAAATGTTTGAGCTGGTTATGTGAGCCACAAAGATGTATTAAAAAGCTCATTAGCTAAACTTTTAAAATTGTTTCTTAATTTAGTCATATCAAATTTTGTGTTTGATATGGATGCTTAGAGAGATGGTCAGAAACTGAAAAATGCCCTTAAAAAAAGTTGTTTTAGAAAAGAAATGCCTTTTTATGCTTCTTCTGGGAGAGCATTTGTCTTGTCTAAACAAATGCACAGATCTGCATGGTCAGCTGAAATTCTGCATTGTAGATTACCTTGTATAAAGGAAAAACAGATCTGTGACTAGCTCTGCTGGAAATGAAGAATAACCTGAAAAATACAAAGAGTACCATGATGTGTTGTGTTAGTGGTTCTTGTGCTTTTTGCTGTTCATGTTGGTTCTTTCCATCTGTAGATATTCATCTGTTCCAGCCTGTCTGGAGTAAAAACATAAAATTGCATTGTCCTCTAAAAATGTTTCTTTGGGTTTTTTTTCCTTCTAGTGTTCTAAGCTTCTTTCAGACACAACAGTAATCCAGTTTTATCCAAGTAAATTTGTTTTAATTACAGATATCCTTGATACTTTTGGTAAGTATCTAATGTGCCACACTTACTACACAATTACTAATAAGATGAAATTAATTTTTTGTAATGTTAGGAAACATTAAAGTTATCCAAAAAGTGCTGAAATTACTCTCAGTTTTAACATGGAATATTTCCAACATAAACATTTGGACACCAGTGGTATAAACGTGGTATAGAATTGTTCAAAAACCGTTATGAGTGAAGTCTTTAAAATAAAAATATTTCATTTTGCTGTTCTGTGCTTTATTAGTGAATATCTAGAACAAAACCTCGGGAAACATCATCTCTGCATTTTGAAATTTAAAACACACTGTCATTATTATGAAAATATTTTGGTTTTGGCAGCCTCTTGACTCAATATTTCATTGTATTTATATTTGAAGAATAAAAGTCAAAGTTTTCTTTAGCTGAATAGGGACACTGAAGTGATCAAAATGTAGTTACTGAATTTTTAAAATCTATTTTTATTGTTTCAAAATGATCCTTTAAGTGAAATTGTCATCCGCTTCATGTGATTCTCTTGCTTTTCTGCCGCGTTATGGAAAAAATTTACGACGGCATTCAAAGTTGAAGAGTATTTTGATGTTTAACAGGATATGCTATGAAATAGATCCAGTTGTTTTTTCAGGTCTTGCTTCCTCGTTGTGTTCTTTCCTATTAACTGAAAGTTGCTGAAGATAACATAATATCCAAACTCAGCAAAGTCAGGACACCAGCTGTCCTTTCCTGGCCTGGGGGAAATTTGACCTGTGTGCTGCCTCTGCACTTAAGGGAGCCAATTTTTTATAGTGTGCGAAGTGCTAAATTCAGCCTTAACATTTCAGCCTCACTAGAGGGCAGCAAAATGTTAGTGTTCTAGGAAGTTTTTTCCAGCTAATTTCAATGTATGTTAGAGAGGGAACCTTTGTATTAACATTTTGTATTTTACAGTTTGTTAGTTTGTTATGAATGATCCTTTTTTTTTCAGTTTTTTTTTTTGTTTTTAATTATCCTTTTTTTTTTTTTTTTTTTTTTTTAACAGGGAAACTAGTGTATGAAAGAATTCTGACAATGTGCGTGGACAATCGTGTCTCTTTGCCAGGTAACTTTGTCTTTGTTTCTACTGCACTCCTGGAAAAAACAATGTCTGAACAAATTTGAGAAAGGTTAAATAGGACCCATGCTACTTTATTTCCGATGAAGAAAGTTCTGATTTGAATCTAGTAATTTTTAGTTTTTAACAGTAAAATCCATTGCTTATAGCTTTCACCATTCACAGTGTTTATGCAAATTTACATTTTAACTGTGAAGAATATACAGACAAAGCTGAGAGTCTCAGTTTTTGGTAAATAGATGTTTTTGTTGCCACATTGGAAACTGTTGATGGTTTTTCTTTAATTAGGGAAGAATTTTGGAAGAAGGAGCAGGCTGTCAGTATGATCTTTCTAACTTGGGCCCTTTTCATTTTTTCAGTTGAAGTTCTAACACAATGTGGGAGTTTAATTTGACATTTACATTACAAATGTGTATGGAAATACTTCTTTAGGAAGGCACCAAAACATTCCATTGAAATATGGGCTTTTCCTTGCAATTTGGAGTGTATTAAGTGCGTGTCCTTGAAATATGAAACATTCTTACTCTTGTAAGAGTAGTTGTAGTTGGCAGTGCAACAGTACCATTAGGTTACTGTTAAAGCCATAGGATTTGAGCCAGAATCCTGAAACCAGCAAATATTTAAATTTGAAATAAACTTACAGAAAATACTTAAAATAAATTTGGTTGTTGCAGCTCTGATAAACTGTTCTTATAAACATTAACAAAGTTAATAGTGGTTCCTGTAGCATGTCATGATTACTGGGCACAGTTACCTCTGTTCTGGAGAGCTGAGCTCATGCTGCAGCTATACAGCTGCCAGGGGCATTGCTGGTGGAGACTTCTCAAGCACCTGTGAAAGTGGGAGAGAGAAGGAAAAGCTGTGCTGTGCTTACTGTGCATGGCAGTGTGAACCCCCGGGGATTTCAGGTCCAACCTTCATGCTTGTCCCTTGAGAACCAAGCAAAACAAAGTTGGACGGAACTCCTGTGGTCCTAGATGAGAAGGAACATCTTCCTGTACTCAGCATCTAGCGTGTGGCTTCTCTAGTCTCGGAAGTGGGAAACTTTCTTGTGGAACAGGAGCTTCTCACCTTCTGGGTGCAGGAATGGGAGAGCACTGGTATTTTAAAACTGTTTCACGAGGAGTTTATAAGCAGACATTCCCAGCAGAAGCTGCTTGTTTAGGTTTATCACTGAGAGAAGGGGGACTCATCCTTCCCAGCCATCTTGCCTCAGACCTGGGTAGATCCCAAGAAGGTCATTTTTGCCTTCTGTTCCAGGCAATCTGGAGAAAGAGGAGGCAGTTAGCCATGCAACTGCATGCCTGCCTGACCAGAGCACTGTCGCCATAACCCATCTGTTCCACCCCAGGGTGGCAGCTTCTTCCTGCTGGCAGCTGACACAAATAGTCCCAGAGCTCATGAGGAGAGAAACACGCTGCAGTGTTAGATGTTTAGCGTACAAAAACAAGTGTTCTGTCAGTGTTTAGTATTTCCTACTTCTTGCAATATAGTTTTAAATATTCTTTAAAAATCAGATTAGCCTTTTAAAGAATTTGAGTGCTTAAATCTGTTTTGTATGTATGCATTTGTTATAGATTTATATACATGTATTTGTTATACATTCCCTATATTTTTTTTTTTTATGATTTCTGCTTTTGCGAGGAGGCAGGGGTTAGATTTCTAAGTAGCAGATCTGAGATTAGCTTTGAGTGCTTGACTTCAGCTTCTGAAGTGTTACTTAATGCAAGATGGAAGCTCTAGTTACCTCTTCTTGCTGTCTGTGTACTCAGCTCTTCTGCAAGAGACAGCTGAGAATCAAACATATTGCCTAGTTTATTATGGTATGCCTAATTCCTTGTTGAAAGGAAAGAGAATACAATTTTAAACAGAGAATGAAAAGTAACTTGTTTCCAGAAAGAATGTAACTATTTTTGAGTTGTTGTTTTTTTTTCCCCAGATAATTTTTCTCCAGAGAGTGTTAACGATACGGCTAAAGAAACTTGCTTAAACTGGTTTTTCAAGATTGCTTCAATCAGAGAACTCATTCCCAGATTGTATCCTTGTCAAATGAGACTTTTGGAGTGTGTCTGCAGGTTTTTCATAGACTTTTCCAAAAATGAACGTGTTTGTTTCAGTAAAACCCACAGCAGTCTGACGTTTATACTGACTTTATTTTGTTTGTTTCGGGCTGTATGTTTTGAATTTAATTTTGAGTCACGTTTCATAGTAAACTGAATGCTGAATTATTGGCTGTGAGCGGTGTGGCGGTGATAAAGTAGAGCTGATGTGTGAAAACTTGGGAAACAATAAAAATCTTGTAGATAAATCGTAAAAATCAACAAAGTGTAGTGAAATTAATTACAGAAGGCCTTGAAATAGTTCATTCAATATGTATTTGGTATATAAGTTTGTTTTCGTGTTTTTAAATGGCATGCATCTTAGTTTTGTTCCTTAACTTGGCTTCATTGTAGTTATGTGGAAGCAGCAATACTGAAGTGCAATAAGTTCTTATCCAAAACGTAAGAGTAAATGTTAAGTGTGGGAAGGAAGTGAATGGGCAGGCTTATAAACTAATCTAAGGAGTTAAGCATGCACATTCTGTGATTAATGGTGGATAGGGTCTCAGTAGATCTGAGAAGAAGCAGTACTGAGAGGTTTTGGAGTTTTTAGTGAGAATGCCATGGAATAAATTCAAGGTGAACTGTGGTATAATTTGGAATGCAATAGTGCTTGCAGTTTTGGAATATATGTATAATTGTGACATCAGGACTTTGCAAATTAAAAACCAGTGGCTTCAGATGGTGGAGGGGGAAGCAGGGTTGTTGAGGTGAGGAGTGTGGCAAAAAGATGGGATAGAAAACTGAAAGGAAAATATTGATGTGTCACATTGCTAGAGATGGAGAAACAATTTAGGAGCAATGAACCATTATCTATTGAAGATCTTGGTATAAGCTTCATATGTTGCCAAACAGTGTCAGTTGCTGAGCTGAAAATGTTCCTTCACATGTAATCGTCCTTTTTCAGTTATATTTTGAAATGAGTGTTGTAAGCCAAATTGCTACTATAGTGACAACTTCATTATCCCTAAAAAGCGGTTCTTTTACTGGAATTGATGGGCCTCATCTCCAGGCACTAGTACAGCTCTGTCAAAAAGGACCTGTGGGAAAAAGACTTACAAGAGTTCTGCCAGTTCTGCTTTAAGTGGATGCTTTCTTCACATTGAATTACAGCCCTTCTAGAGCTCTGCTGTTCCTGTGAACTAGAGGAGGAGTTTTTTAGTTGTGCTTGTTTTTTACAAGCCAAGCATCCAACCTGGCTATCTGCACTACTCGTAATGGCAAATACTGCAATTTGAATATAGGATATGTGTTACTATACACATAAAATTTTCCTTTGAAATAAAATTTTGTGCTAATATGCTGCTGCTTTGGTAGGCGTTTCTGTAACTCATGCTCAATTGTCAATCTACAGGGCAGCTACTGAAGTTACCTGTAGGTGATATAATTCTGTTATAGATTGTTAAATCTCATTTTAATTTCTGAAAAATCTTAACAGGGGGATTTCGGAATGTCTCCCACGGTTAACATCTATGATTAGAGGAATTGGAGATCCACTGGTTGCAGTCTATGCAAGAGCATACCTTTGCAGGGTAGGCTATCATTTAACACTTCAGATCTGTATCAAAGTTTTACTGCAGCTAGCTCTGCCACTAAAGGAAAATCTTTTAACTGCTGTTTTTATCTGAAGTAGTCAGCAGCCTGTCTCTTCCTTCTAAGAAACCAAAAAATACAATTTCTCTTTTGTTTTAATAATGGGGAATCTTTCTTTAAGTGTTTATAATAAGTAAAAATAATTTTATGTGCTGCTTATGCCAGTTTTTCATCTTCAGGTAGGGCAAAATGTTAGGGACCTAATTGGAAGGAGAGTTTGGACTTTGAGACTACATGCTGTTGTCTGATTGCTAAGCACTGCTTTCATACTTAATATATGCACTTTCCCTGTGTTTATCTTCCTCCTTCTACTGCTAGTGTGTATGTGGCAGGCAGAGGGCTGGCAAGCTCCTTGGCAGAGGAGCCACTTGGTAAAGTGTTCAGACGGTGGATTTTTGTCTGACTGCGCAGTGTGGCTGAGTTCTTACCCTCAACTACTCTTGCAGTTACCTTAACAGCTCAGCCGAGATAAACTTACCCAAGAAGAGACCCTAAAATGATTCAAAAAGTCATCAATAGTGGAAAAATATTTGTGAAATACATTTTTGAAGTAGTGGCAAAGATCTTGACTGTAATTGGAAAATGGTAGGGCTGCTAATTAGCAACTTGCATGAAATTAGCTGCCCTTATGAAATACAACGAATTTGTTCAGTGTTGATATCTGTTATGTTTGAATAAACTGTCCAGTATGCTTTTGGTATACTATTCAGGGGTGTCCATATGAATTCCTGCATCTGTAAGTAATCGTTAACCTCTGGTTTACTCTCATAGATGAGCTGCTTCATTTATTTGAATCTTGAAATACAATAATGCCTGCATTTTTGTCATAGCCTAATCATTCCTGCTACATAGTGCAAGGTTTCTGAAGGTTTTTTAGGGAACAGTTTGTATGCACAGACCACCTTCTACTGCTCCTGATACAGCTAAAAGAGATGCATAATGATAGAGCAGTTAGGACTAATAATCTCGTAATAGTAACTGCATTTATGTAGTAAGGAAGAGCTTAGCATGCTCCTTTTTGTCCACGAAGGCGATCATGTGAAATAAATAGTGAAAACTTTCTTGGAATAAAACACTAGCTGTTAAAATCCTGACTTCTGTTTAAAATAAGAAAACTTATTGGAATGGAAGGCATTTAATCTTCTGTATTCCAGCTGCTGACACTATATTAATACTTTCGCAATGAAGATAATGAAAATAGATTTTTAAAAAATGTAAATTCTTGAATAGGAAACCTGTAGTATCAACATAAATGATGTCTAAAGCCAGAGTAGTAAAATGTGGGAATAAACACTTGCATGAAACCAAAGAACCAGATCATTACACAGCAAGGTGATACATTTCTCTTTAGCTCCATGATTTGAAAAGAAATGATATGTAAAGAAAAGTGATAGATGACTGGCTGGGGTCTGTGCAAGGTACCTCTGCTTTGTGATGAAGTCAGATAGAATTGCATATGCCCAGGGATCCCAAAAACTCAGAACCCTGGGTTTGTTGGAAGAGGGGAACCTTAAGCTGTTGAGATGGATTTGTTTGTTTGTGGTGTTTTTAAGCCTGATCTGTTCCTAACTTCTCATTCACTTCTGCATCTTTCTCTTTTCTTTAGTAATATGCCACGTTTTTATTTTTTTATATTTTTTGTCTGTGTTATTGAAAACAGTCCTGTATGGATTAGTTTCCTTTTCAGTTCCAGCTTTACTACATAGGCGTTGTGTTTGTGCATCACCTTGTATTATTTATCAATATTTTATCTACGTCTATGTATATATTCATATTTTCCTTTGGGATCCTTACTTCATTCTGTCCACGGGATAAATACACATGATTTTAAGCAATTTCTGAACTTTGACTTTTAAAATGTTCTTCACTGTAGGCTCTCTGCA
>WAAD01013165.1:56138-82746 GCA_013389945.1 Fregata magnificens | reverse complement strand
CTTGAGAAAAGTTGACGCGGGTAATGGCTACTGTATAATTCTTGCAGCTGTGCTCCCATCTCGTCCCTGTTTCTGACTTTGATGTAGATGTTTTTTCAAATGCAACGGAGTGACTGGGGTAGGCAGAAAATTGAAAGAGCAAGAACAGGGAGCACGAACAGTTAACACTGTATGCCACAAACTGTGCAAAACCAGACGGCATTCTCCAAATAACAAGTAAAAATTGCCAGGTGCGTTAGACAGACGCTGCTCTGCAATTTGCAAGACTTAACGATTTTTAGTATTATAACTTTTCCCTTTGTGGTGTAAGACAGATTTCAGAAAAAAATATATTTAACTATTTAGCTCTCACGATAGGTTTTATTTCCTTGACTACTGGATATAAAGTGTAATGTTCTGATATATTAACTCACCAACAGATTGAGAGACCTTTATTTCAACACTAGTAGCACCTCAGGATATTACTAAATTTATTCTCTAATAATGGTGATTCTTGTTCAAATGCACAGGGTTCAATTTGTTGCCTTGCATGAGATTTAGAAAAGAGCAACCTAATGACTTTGTTGCTGTTTTCTGTGTCTAGATTGCTGAACAGTGATTATACACTGCAGTCAGGTTAATCGTCTTTGCTCATGAAACATAAGATATGGTGATATTCAGTTACCTTCAGCATTTGGAGATACCAATGAAGAAAAATGTTTTAGCACCAAAACCTTCAAGTACTCATCCATTTTTTAACAAAAGCAAATTCCTAATGAAATAAATAGGAATAACAACTGATTAAAAATTGAGCAATGATTTTTTTTGTTTTATCTTTGAAGCTTTGACATTTTTGGGGAGAGGGAGGTTTCTAATCTCAATCAGATATATCAGTAGTATCATCAGATCATCAGATACAACAGTATCAAAGATAATTTCAAATTTGAAAAATCTTAGCAATTCTAGCAAAGAGACAGTTTTGGCCACCTTCACATGCTAAATAGCATTCTGTAACAGAGATAGCTCTACTGGAGTCAGTACAGTTTCTGTTATTGTACGTTACTGATAACATGAAAAAATTTATTGTAGTAGTGTCAAGGAACCCCATTCACAAGTAGGTACATGCTGCACCAGCCACTGAACAAACACAAAACCTGCCACACATTTAACCATCATAAGTGAAAGGATGACTCAAGCTGCCACCACTGTAAATAATGCTACCATAGTCTAACTCTTGGGAATATAATTACCCCTTTGAAAACACTCAGACCAACCTATTTATGTCACTTTAATCCCATGTAAACTCTGTCTGGAAGGCCCCAAAGTAAATTATTAGTATGTTAAAACATTGGAAAACCATGGTGTCTCAAACCTTTAAGGTCACAGACCACCATCAGACCTCAAAATGTCCTGTATATCCTCAATTTCTATGGCCAAGCACTAGAATGGCATTTCTTGTGACTCTCTAGACCACCTATAGTAACTGCCAACGTCCTTGTGTACCACAGTCCGCTCACTGAACATCAGTGAACTGATCTATTCTGGCTGTTCAGTAACACTGACAGTCTAAAACTGATGTTGAATAGCTTGAGCTATGCTTTTCTTTATCAAATCATAGCAACTTTTAAAAATTCCTACTTATTAAAGGAGTGACATGGTAGTCTACTGCATGGCTTTTTGGGATTCTGGAAACTAAATAATCTACATAAGGCTTCCTCCCCAGTTCCCATGATACATTAAAAAATGACTAGATTTCTTTGTTCTTAATGTCTCAGTGCCACTTAATTTGTCTTTCCCAAGGGTATGTGATTTTAAATGGTCTTTTACTCTATTCTTCACCCTCATAATATTCTTTGTTTTCCCTGTGATAGGTTTTCGGTGAATTCAGAAGAGAAAAAAAAGGCTGATGTTTTCATCTCTTTGACCCAACAATCTGTTAAAAATCAGTTAGACAACCCATTACACCACACCATATGCTTCACAAAAGTGGGTGTTTAACATTTGTGCCAAATTTCTCCAAAAATATTTAGAATAGTCCCCAGCCAGTTGACTAACGTGAACCAAACAGGTTTTATTTCCTGATAGATTTTATCCAACAATGCGATGCATACCTCTTCCAAATAAAAAAGTGGGGGCTGTAGTTCCTAGTGTGCGGAAGGCCTTCAAATAATACCAAGATAATTTTTGTTTATAACTCTGTGACAGACTGGCTCTGTTGATGTGTTCCTAGTTATCTTAAGACCCTATTATCTCTTCTCATGCTTATCCTTTCAACAGAGACACTTGCTGAGAACATTATAGTTGAGGGAGAGAATAAGCTATTTTTGTGTTCAAGCCATCTGTCTGTTTTAACAAATTCAGCATGGTCTCTCTCATTTGCTCCTCTTTTAAGTTTCTTAGACACCTTTGGGATACTTACTGGACAGACAGAACAGTCTGAAAGGGCTTTTTGGGGTGGGCTTTTTTTGGGGGTGTGTGGAGCCTACTGAAACTACAGGAGAAAGTTTTGCCATTCAGTTTTACTTTGTGACTTGACAGAAGCCAAAATCTTTTTCCACATACTGAATAGGGAAAGGAAATTTAGCAGGTATGAGTTTTATTCACTAGAAAATTTGATTCAGCCCCACCAACACTATTTGTGGATTTGGCAGGGGCTAGGCAGATAGGTTTGGTGGATTCTCCTTTTTCAGGCTATATTCACAAAATCAAGAAAGCACAGGAGGAGATGACAAGGAGACAGCAGTTCCCTCTTCTGCCTGAGGAGCCTTGAACCCTTGTCTCTCAGAGGAAATGCCCTGAACACCACTGCATGTTTGGAGAAGTCTCCTTGAAAGTACTTCAAAAACCATCAGAAGAACAGTGTTGGACAAGTGTTTCCTACCTCCTGGAGAGAAGGGAAGTTGCAGTTCCTCTTACTCCTTTGTTGATTTGACTTAAATCTAGCCCAGCATTTCTGTTGCTTTGTTTATAACAGAAATATTTCTTGCTACAGAAGTGAAACACATTGTTTCGGGCCAAATATAACATTTTTATATGATACTATGTTGTTTGCCTTTGGTGACTCAAAGTCTCTTTTTCATTAGATGGCTGAACCAAAACATCAGTCACTGATGTGGTCCCTTTACTGATCAGAGGAATCATCAGCGGAGAAAGGAGTAAGAAACAAATCCAGACTCAGAACACACTTTAGAAAGATGACCCACCCCTGACTGTCCTCTATGATACAAGTACCAGGCTCCATTGATCAGATTTCTCTCATGCAAACTGACCACCTTGATTCAAAGGGGAAAACAGCAATCTTTCTGAATAGTAAAAGAAGCAAAGGCCTGTAACAGATGAAGTCTCTATTGTATTTTAAGTACAGTAGCATGTAAACTAAGGCAGTCAATTTGTTCTTTATGCAAACAGAAATACATTTTCCAGCAAGGACAGAGAGACAGTGAAAATCACCCATTGCTATAAATGTCACAATAAGAAATATTATCACAAAAATGGAAAATAATCTCCCCCAAATGGGAAATAATCTCAATAATCTCAAAAGCAATCTCAGCAATCTCAATCTTTTTAGTTTCAGTGACCCATCTTTCATGCAAAAGTAATGAATCTTTTTGAAAAATATTCCTTTAAAAATTTCACAGAAGTGCTGTGAGAATTGCTGTTAGAGGGAGCAAAGGATAAGCTATGTTAACAGGGCACAGCCTTTGGGAGAACACTAATTTCTAGGAGCCCCCAAAACCTCTGATGTTACTAGTGTCATCAGTTGCCACTCACCCTGCTCCGAAAATAAATATATGCAATTATTTCCTGGATTGTCTTTGCTTAAAATACTCTGATTTTATTGCTCAGCTGCAATGTCACTGAATAACAAACACCTTTTGATCACAGGTCAAGATGAGAAACAACAGTGCAAGCAGTGACTTGCAAAGTTACTATGTGGTTCAAGCAGCAGATGGGTTGCTTTCTGAAAAAAAAAATGTGCCAACTGGCAGGAGAAATGTTAGACTGAGAAAACAATATCTCAGTTTTGTGGAGACAGCTCCTGCAGTGGCATTCATTTTTATCATGAGATGGACTTCGTCTCACTGTAAGCTTTCAGCTGCAGCACAGGGAAAAATTTTTTTAATTCCCTCACTCTTTCTTATGTGCGTGTGTGCACGCACACACACACACACATCTTCAATGTCACTATAATAATCTCTAACGTTAAATCTCATATTAATATTAATTTCCTCACATACTCTGAACCTATTCAATCTCCAGGTACCAAAGCTTCAAATCACAGGCTCTCAAATAAGGTTTAACATGCAGGTAGCCTTAATGATCTGGACACATGCAGTGTCTTAAGTGTGGCCAGTGACGAGATTCACTGTTCAAAAGTCAACATTTTCAGGAGAGCATTTTACTGTTATTTCAATAAGAATTTACTTACGACAATGAATGAGGACAAAATGTGTGTACACTACTACATTTATTGTGGTAACTATTATTGGCTTTCAACAATAATAGCTTACATAAGGAAGTGTCACACATTTCAGACACTGAAATATCTTGTTCTGCACACCTGCTTATGTCTGGTCCACTGTTTAAACGTAGCCCGTACTACTCATTGTTATAAAGGAAATTGGAAAGAAAAGAACAATAAGAAAGATCTAAGAAAAAGGGGAGAGGAGATTCATCTGAGAATACTGAGAATATTATTAATACCATACAATATGTTCATGAGTGGGCACTTTGAAAAGGGCAGTGTTTAAACTCTGAAAAATCAAACGGCTGAATTAAAACACCTTAACAAAGAACAAAACCAACAAAAAATCCATCTCTTATATAAAATGTGTGAATCAGCAGAATTACCACCATCAGTAGATCTATGGAAAATGAGATACTTACCCAGAAAAGAAGCCTTTTACATCCTTCTGTGGAAGGGTATCCATTTGCATACAAGCGTACATGCAGACCATTTATCACAACACAGGTGAATTCCTAAATTATTTCTCAATTTCTTCACTTTCAGACTCGAAAATTAGAATTGTATGACAAATGTCTGTATGCTACTTCTCATCATGTACATTCTCACGTAACTTTAGTTTGGAAACCCAGTTGTCCTCAGATAAACTAAGATTTCCTACTTTCACTATTCTCTATTTCATCACTTCACAAGCAAAATGTCTTAAAGATAACTTAAAGCTTTTCCTGTGTACAATGAATAACAAGTCTATGCCCAGCTCTGTATTGCCTTCATCTTAAGGATTTCCAAAGACAACAAGAGCAAGCTCCGTTGGAGAAGCAATTTAGCGGAGAACATTTTTTTTATTCTTACCCAGCTTCTGAGCTGGGTCGATATAGCTGAGGACGAGGGAAAAAGGTGACTTCACATTCCACCAAATCATGACCCAGTCACTTTCAGGCCAATCTCAGACATACTAAAGTTTCACTGAGGCTGCTTTATCTTAAATTGACTTTCCCTAGCGCTAATCTGATTAATCCAGTTTTACTGCTGTGAATGGATGGATTAGTATAAAGAGATTAGCAGGGGAGTTAAGAAGATAGCCTGGAATATTTCAGATTCTCTTCTATTCCATTAATTCTTATATGTAAACATAAAATCAAGTCACGAGTAATTTCCATTAAAACCTATGAAAATACTCAAAGTCAAAGTATTCATATGCAGTTTCTGAATTCAGAGTCTTTCTATTGTGACGATTACTTATATATATGCTGTACCTAAAGTTTGTTCTAAACAAAACAGCAAATAAATAAGCACATGCATGTAGGAAATATCTACAGCCTCATGCATCCCACCCCCTCAATATTATTTCCGAGGACTTCCCTTTTAGGTTACCGTCACCTTGACACCTTTAAATCAATCTCATTGTGTTCCTCCATAATAGAGTTTCAATGCCAAGACATTTTCCAATATTAATGAAAAATGTATAAAACAACATAATTATCAAAGGAGAAAAGACACAGGAGAAAGTATATTTGAAATGATGGTACACCTTTCTCATGTTCATATGGATTGTATGGCACAGAATTGAATCGTTTGTCATATATTCCAATAAGATGTAAGATCTAAATAATGGATGGACGGGATGTTAGAAAGTCTACCATATTTAGTACTTGAATAATCTTTATAATAAAATACAAAACCAAAAGTAAATCTGCAGTATACTGTTGGTGCAGGAACATCAATTATGTAATATAGTAAATGTCATTCGAGATGGAACTGTAGACTGCAAACCTGCTAGAGACATATAGTTCTCAGTTTTCTTTCCTTCACTTGTGACTATAAATAAATGCACATATATCTGCAATTCACTATACACCTTGGTTCATGAAAAGAAAAAAATCCCTCATAATATTTGCACTAAACTATTTCTGGCATATTTTACTTTGTTCATTGGGCTTGTAAGTAAAAGCATTTATGCCCCAGTAGGCAAAGGCCCAAAATTCCCTGATATTTTTGTCACATTTAAAAAATAACATACTGTTTGGCTTTTTTTCTGTAAAGTTTACTTTTTATTACTGCATCTACTGGAAGATCATGCATGTAAGGGTGAAGTATATACTTCTATGTATTCAATTACACATTCACATGTATCTATAATTCTTTTTAATTCATTAAGCACGACTCTATGAGTTAGGAACCATAGTGTACTAAGCATTACACAAACAACAACACAAAGAAGACTCCTACAGATGAAAGTTGGTAATGGTGGAATAAAATATATATTGAACAGTATTACATCACAATATCCATAGGCAGAGAGAAGGAAAAAAACTCATCTGTCAGTATTTGGAAAAAAACTCCAGCAGGATACCTGTAAAGAATAATTTTTAGATAGCTGTAACTCAGCAAAATCTAAAATCAAGCCCTGCCAAAATATTAGTCCTATATCCAGACCATAAAGATGCCAGGATTCCCACAAGAAACAGCAGGTAAATGTATTAATGCTGTGTGCTGGTTTTGGCTGTGGTAGACTTTATTTTCTTCATAGTAGCTAGTATGGGGCTATGTTTTGGATTTGTGCTGAAAACAGTTGATAGTACAGGGATGTTTTTGTTATTGCTGAGCAGTACTTACACAGAGTCAAGGCCTTTTCTGCTTCTCACACCACCGCACCAGCGAGTAGGCTGGGGCTGCACAAGGAGTTGGGAGGGGACACAGGTGGGACAGCTGACCCCAACTGACCAAAGGGATATTCCACACCATATGATGTCATGCTCAGCATATAGAGCTGGGAGAAGAAGAAGGAAGGGGGGACGCTCAGAGCAATGGCGTTTGCCTTCCCAAGTAACTGTTATGCTTGATGGAGCCCTGCTTTCTTGGAGATGGCTGAACACCTGCCTGCCAATGGGAAGTAGGGAATGAATTCCTTGTTTTGCTTTGCTTGCGTGCACGGCTTTTCCTTTACCTATTAAACTGTCTTTATCTCAACCCATGAATTTTCTTACTTTTACTCTTCTGATTCTCTCCCCCATCCCACCGAAGGGGGAGTGAGCAAGCAGCTATGTGGTGCTTAGTTGCCGGCTGGGGTTAAACCACGACATGCTGGCAAAACCTCATTCTCATAATGTCTTTATCAATAAATCTCCAAAACAAACTAAAGTATTTTAAAAATATAGCAACCTGCAGATTAAATGATATGTTTGGTAATGTTTGGTATTTTTATAATGACCCTACTATGGAAAATATGTGACGAATTTAAAAAAGATATTGCTATGAAAAACTGCATGTGAAAATGAACTAAACAATCTTATAATTATCTGATTAAGCATTTAGAAATAAAAAATATCGCATTAAAAACCATTCTGCTGTGCAGAAAAGAAATGCTTCTTTATTGTTTCCAAAAATTAACCATCACAGTCTTTCATATGCAACAAATGCATTTTACAGATTAAATACATGATGCGATAGCACTAGAGGACTGTAGGGAGATTACGCATTACTTTTTAAAGAGTTTCTCTATCTAATTGGAGTAAATTGTAAAATTAACTTTTCATTCTTCCTTTCCAAAATAAAGGTCCTTCCTATCTTGCATGACACTATCCATTTTGCTAAACTAGAAGCTGAAGATTTATGACACTTCCATATTATGATATCAGCTATAACCTAAGTAAAATCAAGCAAACCTTTGTCACTGATATCAGGAAAAAAGTGGGCCAGGTCTATATGAGCATTTGAATTTTCAATGAAGGATGTCAACTCTACAAGTTAAAACTTTTTCTTTCTTGAGCTTTCAACTTCAAAAGTCTGTTATAATGTATAGCTCCAGAAAGCCACTGAAAATGAAAATAAGTAGCAGGGAAGCATTTATTAGCCTCACTGGTGTATTTTATAATACAGATAGTGTAAGTGGCTGTTTAAAGTAATAAGAAAAATACAGTTGACACATCCTGGTCATATCCTAGTGGGGTTAATTCAGATTAAAATCTGACAATTCATTTTATGTTAAAAAACTATTTCTCAGCAGCTATCAGTGATGCAGCTTTTGCAGTCCTGAGAGACATCTGGAAGCACTGAGGAACAACTAAGTAAGGTAAGATTAGGGCTGTTTTCTTTACTGAATTTCATTACATTGAGAGTTCAAACTATTTTGTTGCATCTTAGAAAGAAAATGAGTTTAGCTCTAACCAAACATTTACATATTCCTTAATCCAGAATTTGTTGACAGGACTTCTGATTTATTCTGTGACGTAAACATCATGGTATCTAAGTAAAGAAGTTTACTACAGTTTAACCTATATAGACAGTATCATTAAATATGTGGAGCCCTCATGAATTTTTGAAGCTGACCTAATTAAGAAGTATGCTTTAATATCCATGCTCCTTATTTATTAGCAAGTTGCATCATACACCTTATGTTCTACTTACCTGTATCATGATGTAACTACAGCCATAAAGATATAGACTGTCACACCCTACTTGTACACTGCTTCCTCTTAAGATCACCAGAAAATGATTTCTGCCATAACCATAGTCTAGCTTCATAAATGTAGGCACCTCCATAATAATTCTCTCAAACACCAGCTAACACACATTAACCAATAATAAACCATTGAATGAGACTCCAGAAACCTCACGTTTCTCCTTCATTAGATGACTTAAAATCTAATTTAGAATATAAATAGAAAAAAGACAAACCGATAAAAGTTACTCAAGGGGTTAAAAGTACTTTATGGCATGTGTGCAAAAAGAGGAGAAGAGGGACAAAAATAAACCTCAGTTTGTGAAAGAGTCTCTGTCTCCAAGTGGAGGTTTAAAAACTGATACTTAGCAAAAATGTTCTGAAATTGTGTCTCTGTAGGGCATTTTTAGAAAAAATCCATTAATAACATGTTTGCTGTTGTTGAAGTGTCTATTATGAGGCTCAGGCTGCGTGAAAGCCTGTCTCTCCACAAGAGAGATATGACAGGCTTGTCGGGAGGGATAGGAGATGGCTGAAGATGGATAAGTGCTGCCCTGTTGACAAGTAGTGGGGACAGGCAAGGAGATGGATCAGTAAAAATTTCCATTAAATCAAGAAAAACACAACTTGCCCCTAACATCACCTCTGATAGTTTCTTAGACCAGCTGCTTCCCTGACACCCTACTGAGGAACAAATTGCTTTCCTAGCAGGACATTTGGACACTCCTGCATTAATAGATATGGATCCCAGCATGCCAAGCCAAGCAAGAAGGCAATTTAATATGTCATCTCAATTTAGGACAACAGTTAGGATGCCCTACAGGGCATTGCAACAGCTTCTAGAAGTACACAGTGTAAGACATTCTTTCTGTCTTAAGGCTATAGAAAGCTGGTATTTGTAGTAAATAGCCAAGCCAAGGAGAATGGAAAATGTAAATGCATAGATGACAACAGCATTGTACTGTCTAGGAGCATCAGTTTCAATTCAAAGGCCTTTCATTTCTGTAGAGAACTGCAGCAAAATTTGCGGGGAAAGAAAAGAGAAAAAACCTTGAGGAGACAGGAATAACACTAGGTGGCAGGCATTTCACTTTCAGGTGGAGGTAAATTTCAGAACAAAAATTTAGCCAGTTCAGATAGCTGTCTAGCATAACAGCATAACAGTGCTAGGTAACAGGAAGGACACAGAAACTTTAAACATTTTCTTTCTGATAGTGAATGCTTTTAAAATCTGTAGTTGTTTTCAGTAATCGTGCTTTTATTTTTGCACAAGTGCACTCTTCATTGGAATCTCCAGCTAAGTCTAAATAGGAAAATAAAGTGGACATGTCATGCTTTGAAAACAGTGGGTGCTGTAGTGGGGCAAAGTCTCCATGAGTGTATGGAGAGAAAGGATTAGGAATTTCCTGAGTTACCAGCACCTGCATTCCTGCAAGTCTTGAGTAGTTTGGTTAGGCAATGATTCTTTGACTGTATGAGGTAAGGGAAGAGAAGGATGAACAGTGGAATCATCTGATGAAGGGAATAACAAGACTTTTTCTGAATCTGACTGTCTCTTTGGGAAGAAAACCTCCTCCAAGTCTGAGGAAGATGTTTCAGGATTAAGTGGTGTTGCAGACAGACTGCCTTGGAAGGCAGCTTCAGAAGGAAGTTGAAAACTTAGGGCTGTTGGAGGGGACTTACGGGTGGCTATGAGAGAAATGGAGTGAGCAAACATGTCTTCACCGGAAAATAGAGGTGTTTCCTTTAAGCCGCGCACAAAGATCAGATGTACGTGGTAGATAAAGCAAAGATATGACCCCTTATCTGGATATTTTGATCAAGGATGCTTTAGAGAAAGTATTTCCTGACCAACTATCTATCCCAGTTTTGCAGAGGCAAACTCCACCTGACTTGATCTAGCTCCAAGCACAGTTCAAGTACACTGTTATTCAAAATGTTTCCATCAGCAGTACAGGCCCATCTTCCTGCTTGCTTGCAGCTCCTGAAGATGTTCACCTGTGCATGACGGTGTGCGCCCCTTGGTACAAGTGTAGAGTTACAACATGTGTCCAGATGTCTAATCAGTATCAGGAAGACATTACAGGGATATTTGCTTCCCAAAGACAGACGTGACCAACACTAGATATACTACTTCAAATTTTCTAAGTGAGCAAGGGGTTTCACAGAAGTGCTGAGGGTAAGTCTTGTCCTCTGTCTTCAGGGGACCATTCAGGTTCATCTGCACACCATATAAAGACAGTATGAACAGAAACGGCAGCATTGGTTGATTTGCAGTTGGCCATTTCCAGAAGCAACTATATGATGTCTGGATAACTACTACTCTGACAAAAGCAGCAGCTGCAGTGGAGGGACAAGCAATTTTTTCAGGAGTGTAAGTGGACAGGGGGCCCTTTTGACCACAATCCTCTATTGTCCTTGCAATTTTCTTATTCAAAATGACAAGGAAATAGAAGGCTGGATGCTCTGGTGGCTTTACACATTGCAAGCCCATTGCACAGCCAACTAATGATGCAAGGGAGCTGTGGTACCATTTTAGAAGAAAGAGGATGTAGATGGTTGTTGACTGCAATGCCAAAAATGGGATTTCCTGACTTTACTGGTCACTTGGCTACTGGAAGCTCTTTTTGGTCTCCTATGTGTCACGTGTGTTAGTCAGATGGTGTCATTCAGTGCTCTATAACTTTAAGTTGATCTTGGGTAGAGTGAAGAATACAGGTCTGTGGAAGCAGTGATTGTTTCCAAGTCCCCCCAAAACCCCAAAGCATTATAAAGATTATGAGAGTAATAAAAAAAAAAAAAAAAGCCATCCAAATATTAGAAGGCACACAGTTAACAACCTGTGAAATTATGCCGTAAAACTTAACAACTACCCTTCTTGGTGGGGAAATGTCTAGACATTCAGTGTTTGTTTTATCTTCTCTGAGCTCTGCTCAGCTCTTCTTGAAATTGTCTTTTTGTGTAAGAAAACTAATCAGTTGCTTGTTAAAACATTTTAAGATGAGCAGGAACTACTGCTTTCCTCAATCTTGACTAATCTTCACATTCCAAATTACACTATACATGACAGGAAACAACACACAGTTCTCTATGCTGCTGATACTGCCAGGCTTTTTCCCCATTGCTTCAAAGTACATGGAATGAAACAGCTCTCTGAGAAAACACATCAAAGTGGTACTCACTTACTCTAGATATGTGGTGGAGCAAGTCAAGGCATCAGAAAAAAATCTTCCAATTTCCTTCGCTGACAAATGCAGATTGAAAAATGTAAAAATAGAAACATTTGAAGCAACATTTTCAGAGTATATCTAATAATGAAAATCAGGAATTGTAAATTTCAGTCATAATATTTTACTGGAATGATCTTGTGCCATTCTTATCTCTGCAGCTGTTTACAGAGCTCGCTTGTATGCACAAGAACGGAATGTTAACACGTGAAGTTATTCCGTCCCTGTCCTTTAATCTCATTGACAGCTCACTTAATTGGTCACTATTTTCAATTCCTTGATCCACAATGAACTGCTAAACAATGCAGTACAAGTTCTAATGACATGACAGCTACAGTTAAACTGTGCTACATGATGGTACAACTGAACTAGATAACATACTGCTTGATCTGACTGAAAGAGTAGCCTTTGTTACTTTTAAAAAATTATTAGTTTTAAATCAAAAGCAAGCTAGAAAGATGAATCTCTGACTTTTTAACTGTCCATTCTAATTTTTCTTCACTATATCATATTTTTAAGTTGAAAAGAGTACAAAGGAAAAAAGCTCTCCAAGACTAGTCATGAGAGATCAGATCTAAAAAAGGCCATATTTATATATATGAACAGCTAGTCATTCTCTAGAAAAGATTCTTCCCACCTGAGTGAAAACAGCATAGCATGCAAGGACGTCCTATCATTATTAAGATCGTGGAGCCACTGTGAATTGCTTAGAATATCAAACAATCAAAGCAGACTACCAGACGAATGAAAGCAGCCAATGCCAAAAGTGACATTAAGGCAAAAGGAAACTCCGAGTTAAGATTCCCATTAGCTTTTTCCTTCTGCCTCATGATCAAAGTTTAAAATGCCAGTCACAACTACTTCATACGAAATAATCATAGTGTGACATAATTTTGTTAAACATTAATATCACATTTCTTTTCAAAAGCTAGGTTTATATTTCTAGGGATATTGCTTGTAAGGCACACAACCATTCTTTAGGAACCAAAAATAAATCTTTTCAGATGCTTGAGAAAAATACATGCTTTAATATGTTTTTTTAGACATAGTCAAATGCATGAGTCCATACAAAAACTAAGAATTTCACTCAATGCCTAAATACACTTCTACCTTATAGCAAGAGATTGGTTGCGTTGGTATCAGTAAGATAACGGGTTCTTGCCGATCTTAATATTTCTGTGCAATTTCCATCAACTGTTCATAGGTACCATATATGCATATGTGCAAAACCACCTTCTTAACCTACTGAAGAATCTTTGAAAAAATAAGTTGTGTGTCCTGATTGCTGTCACTCAAATATTTCTGCAACTTCCATTTATGATAACCTGCCTTTGGCAATGGCAAAAACTCCCATAGTTTTAATATCAAAACAGGTTAAATAAAAAGTGTGACTGAACTTGATCTTCAAATTTGTTTTGTCTGGTTTGGTTGACTATTTTAAACAAGCCCCACATGACAAGGAAACTCAGATGTGAACAATATTTCACTCCTAGAAACCTAATACTTTTCTGTACTCATTTTCTCAGCATATTCACATAGAAAGGTTTGGCTACAGAAGTCCAAACAGCAGGAATACATGAAAAAACGTAATGACAAAGTCTCATGGCAACTTTATAATGAATATGAAAATAAAATGAAGGTCTATGAAAGGGAGTATACTATTCACAAAATAAAAATATTGCAAGGTAAAATGCCATAGAAAACACAGTTGTACTATAGAAGTATCTTTAAATGAATATGACTTCTCTGCTGCCTGCAAACGTTCCAAAATCCATCTTTTGCTGCATTGTGTATGTGCATATATTGTTCTCTGTGTAAAATCACAGGAAAGTCTCAATAAGGAGATAAAATGGAGAAACTGTGAAAAATGTCTTCAGTGAATTCATGTAGCAGGAACAGGGTTATTTAAAAACAGTAATAATAGTACTCGAGGTTAAGTGCTGCATTTGAGAGGATTGTACAAGGGGAGAAGGTAAATCATACACAAAGAAAGGTAAAAGAACACATACACACAAGAAATAGAAATGCTACATTAATAGCTAAGTGCCGAAGAACCAATATATTACAAACAAAATATGGAGGGAATTAAGTGAATCTAACTGTACTCAGAAGTTTTAAGATAAATGTGAAATTTCGCCCAAAACATTGAGGGTCTTTTACTGTTTTAAAGCAGGGTTAGTTGAAAATACCTGAGAAAGAAAGACTGAAATATTTCTTCATTTGCTTGGTAAGAGCTCTGAAGCTTTACTTCAAATGTGTTTTTCATAGAATTTGGTAAGGAAGGGGTGAGAGGGTGAAACCACAAGACAAATGATAGAATTAAAGTAGTACAAAAAGGCATGGAAAACCCACATGCACCTACACACACACAGAGAGCAGAGTTATGCACCACTAATTCTGAGGAAGACTCCTACAAGGAGTAGGTTGGTCCAAACGACAGAGGAGAAAACAGCACTGAAGAACTAGTATGCATACAAAGGTCTCTGGATCTCGGTGATGGTGACTTGCTTCCCCACTTTAATACACATTCGAGGGAAAATACAATAAAATAATTGTGAGATTTATGGGGCATAACATGTCCATGACCTTCGCTAAGAGAAAAAAGACAGGTGAAGGACTTAGTGACTGAAACCTTTCCTGATTCTCTTCTATTCTAATATTAATGCTGAATATGGAGGCAGTTGGACAGTTTCCTTCCTTTTACACAATGCTATGCTTCAAATTCCACAGTTTCCATGAAAATTTTCAACCATATTAATTGCAGAATGGGTCTGATTACAGTATGGGCTTTCCTATGTCACTTCCAGACTCTCCAAAGAGCTGGGAGACGGCACAAACATTTGGGAGCTCTGAAATCATGGACTGTAGGAACTAGACAGATTTCTTTTTTAAAGGTTAAGTTGAATGTTTCTTTCCTCATAAAATGCCCACAGTGATTTTGTGACACAGTGACTAGTTTATTGTGTGTTATCATGAAGTATCAGCAGCGTCATTTCATAAGCAGCTGGCTATTTGAAGGAAAAAGATTATCTAATCAAATTCTGGCAGTGGGAACTCACAAGAGAGGAGAAGGAACTAATGTCACTCTGAGCTAGGACTGGCTTTCTGTAAAGCAGTATTTAGAAAGCCACCAGGGATATGAACTCTCCTTAGGTTTATGTATGTTAGTCGTTGACAGCATATAAACATTCTGCAATATTGCACCTATTAGATTTTATCTGTTTCAGCTGGCTTTTATTTGGGACTCAGTATTTCTAGAGCAGTCTGCTATAGATTGGAATGAGCAGAGAGTCAAGCAGATATGGAGAAAGTTGTTGATGGCACATCTCACCAATTTATTTTCTTCAAAACCAAGTGGACTGGGAAGAGGGTAGAAAAAAGACCTTTTTCTTGGATAAGGAGCGTTTTTAAAATGGACATCTTCCTTCTTTAACTGAGTCATAACATCAAAAAGGAAAATAGGGCCATTGTTCAGGTTCAGGTTTCCTCACTGTGCATTTAATCTGTTATTTTGGATTAGGGAAAATAATTACTGTCATTTATATACCTCGGTTCAGCATTTGCCTTTTTTACGCTACCACATTGTTGACTCAAGATCAGATTGTGATCCACTGCAGTTCCCAGATCCTCTTTTGCCATGTTGCTGTCTCTCTAAGCATTTATTCTCCTGTAACATACAGCTGCTTGTACTTGTCTAAGTATAGAAACCTTACATTTCTCCTTACGGAATTGCTATCAAGTTCCAAACTGTTTGCTGCCCCCCAGCTACACAGCCTATGCAAATTTAATAAGCTTACGTGGTAATCATTCATCAAGGCATCAGAGAAAATATTAAAACCTGTCAACTTCAGGACAGATTTGAAACATTCCTCTGCTTTGATTGTGAAATGCTGATAAATAGTCTACACACAGTTTTCCAACTAATTACGTATCTACCTAATGAAATTATCATCTAATCTTGTATTTCCTAGTTTGCCTATGGGAATTTCACATGAAACAATGTGAGGAGCTTTACTGGATTCAATATAGATGACATCATCTACTTCTCTCCTGCCCACAAGCCCTGTTACTCTGGCATAACAAAGTCAGATTGATGTGATAAATTCTTGTTAAATCCATGCTTCCCGAGACTTTATTTTTTTCTCCTCTAGGTAATTACCAGTAGTTTGATTATTTGCTACAGTTTTTCCTCAGGAATTCAAGTTAAACCTAATGGTCTACAATTCTCATGTTCCCTTTTTTCCTCTTCTTGCCTTTTTCAAAATCTTCCCTAACCATATTCTTGGAAGTGACCATTAATATCAGCCATTCCCACATGAAAAACTTCATCAGGCTCAGCTGATTTGAAAACATGTCTCTATCCTGTCCTTTCCCCACTATAGCTGGTATTTTAAATTCTGTTTCACTGGGTTTAGCTCTGCTAACCATCTAAGCAGGTTTGACCTTTTAAATTAAGATTGAAACAAAACAAGTAAACACTTTTGCCTTCTTGGAGCTGTTTAACGATACATTTTCCTCTCCCACGAGAAGCCAACAAACAGCTTCCTTGATCTTTCATGTTACTATTTTTATTGCTTCTTTATGGAAATCTTTCTCGATATTCTTTGGTAGACTTTATATTAGGAGTATTTTATTTCACGTCTTCTTGCACTTTCTGACTTTGTGTGTTTTCTGTTTTTCTATCTGTTCCTAGTGACACAACCTACTTAAATTTTTTATGTACCACTTTCTTACTTTTCAGGTCACAAAAACGGTCATTATTCAAGCAAGTTGGTTTTTCCTTACCCTTCCTAGTCCTCCTTTACACTGATATAATTTACCATTTTGCCCTTAATATGATTTCTTTACTGAATTGTCAGCTCCCTTTTTCTGGTTACAACTGATTTCTTATCAGTTACCCAAGTTTGCTTACTGCTACCTCCCAGAAGTCACTGTTTTCCTCTTGCTTCACTTGCAGAAGTATGTTTTGTTGATTGATTTTTTGGTTTGCTTTTGTCTAGGGGACCTATTCGAAAAAATTCCATCTCTAAAAGAATCAAACTTTTTTATTTCAGGAGTTGACCACAGGCCATCCATATGAAAGAATTTAAATACAGTTTTTTTCTGAGACATAATGAAGGAGAACATGTCTGAATTACACAGATAACATTTTTGCAATCACGAAACATTTGCAAATGTTATTAGGGCAATTTATTTCCGCCATGTGTCATCTTTTCAGCAGGAATACTCTGCATGGCTTAAATGTTTTTTAATGCAGTTTTGAATAGTTATATGTCACACTCTGAAAATAAAGACTGAACTGTTAATTCTCTGTTAACTGAAATAATGTAAGAGATCTTTTGTTAATAATTAATGTCACATCCCACTGGGACAAACACTATTTGCATGGCTTATAATAAAAACAATTCAAAAACACTAATGTGTTTCCCTGAACAGTTAAAGCTTGTGATGCATATTATGAAAACACCACTGGTGAGAACCATAGCAGCATATAAAAGCTATTATTGTATTGTAAACTTATTGCCAAGTTTATTTCCTCTTTAATTTATTTAACTCACCAATTACCAGTTGTTTTCACTCCTCTGATAGGAGGATATGGTGAGTTGCTAGCTCAGAGCAATGCTACTGTTTGGCAGCCACATTTTTTTCCATCTCCAATTCTGAAACACTTTCCTAAATAACTTTAGGTAATTACTTCATGCCCAGAAAAAGCTTCCTGTCAGTGTAAAGGATTTTAAAATATTATAACTGTAGATACTTGAAAACACAAAATTTGGTAGGTTCTAATCAATATACATTTGCATAAAAATTCTGCAATGACCAGGAACTCATGCAAAATGTCATGGTCATGTGGCTGGGCTGTTCTTTGTACATCCAACGTTTATACATTTAAAACTTTCATCCACTTAATAGTCCACTCACTCTGTACACACCTGTAGTCCCCCCACTGCTCCTTTCACACCCATGCACCGCTATTTCTAGCCACAGTTCACCATATAACCATCCCAATTCCATCTTCATTTATACACAGATTTGGCAGGCAGTTTCCCATGATTCTGAATACGCACAGCCAAGGCACGTATACTCTAATCTACACTTTTACTCCTTTATGCCAGGCACACCCATCAAAGGATTTAATAAATTATAGGTTTTCCTACAGAATATGCATTTTCAGAGTCTGCTAGTTATCTCTGCAGAAACCCCCACTTTACTAGCTGTTATTCTCCATCTTCACCTGCTCACTAGGGACCAAGCAAGCAACCAGAGGTGCGGTACTGCCTCACACAAAGTCACAGCTCTCAGCAGAGGAGGCAAGTTAATGTTCCTGTTGTCTCCTTCCAGGCTGTTCCCACAAAATGCAGGAGCAGTTTCTCACTCTTCAAGTCAAGAGAGGGAGTGAAGGTATAGGTGCTCCTGTGAGAATTTTGAATACTCAGCAAGATCCCACCAGGTCTTCTCAGACCTGACCTTAGGGCTGCTTCCTTGTTGCCCTCATTTTCCTATTTACTCCTCCTCCACCTCCAGTGGGGATCTTGTGGATTTCAGTTTTGGTCTTCTGGCATTTTTAAAGATTTTAGTTTTCTGATTTAGGTCAAATGTCACCAAAGACTATGCCAACAACAGGCATATTCAACTCATTAATTTTTTTTCAGAATGACTCTGCTCAATAAGATTTTGACATAAGCATCCTTGCCACGGAGATTAAGAAATTTCAAAAAGGGCATTTAAGAGACATACAAGAAGTTCCCTAAACAAAATAAGGAAATAAAATTTACATTCATTTTAATTTGAAGGGAAAAGTAAGCAGAAAACAAAGTCCTGTCAAGCTTTCTTTATATATGATAATATTGTAGAACATGCCCCATGCCTAATTTTTTTTTTGCAAATTATATTTAATATTAAGCACTGGCTTTAGATTGGTGGCCTAAAAGTCAATCTTTTTTAATATAACCATTTCAGGTGTGCATAAGAGACTTATCATTTTCATTACTTAGTATTACATATGTGAGCATTTTCACTGCTATTTGATGTTTCTTAAAGGAAACAATGCCCAGCTTAACCAGTCTATTTTACTGCTCATTTAGCCTGAACAAGTGAGTCACCAGTACCTTTAAACCTTACTCTTTATGTCTTCACTTATGTCTTTTAAGTGTCAGTGGAATAGATTTTCTATCATGGTAGTGATCGTCACCCAATTTAATGTGAGAGCCTTTGGAAAAAAAAATATAATTGAGTGGTACGAATGATTTAATTTTGGAGAAATATAGGGATAAAATGGAGTTAACTGAGACTTGGTTATCCACCCACGATTTTCTGCCCTTAGTCAAGGCCTCCATTCACAGATATATTATATTATCCTTATCAGAATTTTCCCCTTTCTTCTCCCTCATGATGGTTTTATGAGCACATACTGCATTCTGGTTTACTATTCTTTCCACTGAATTACAGTTCGTCATTGTTCTCCAAATCTATGTCCTTGCTTTTCATTAAGAATATTATTAGTTTACTGTGTAAGGGATGTATTTATTTAATTTGGTCATTATATTTTCATTTTATTTTATTTTCATAGTTCGCCCTTGACTTTGCAACATTTTCTTTACTCCCTCTATTATAGCTTAGTGACCTTAATATCATTGTTAAGGTTGAGATGCAACTTCTGTTCTAAACTCACTTTCACAAGCTTATAACTTTTCCCAGATATTCCTTTTCAGGCGGTGCTGGTTTTGGCTGGGATAGAGTTAATTTTCTTCACAGTAGCTAGTATGGGGCTATGCTTTGGATTTGTGCTGGATACAGTGCTGATAATATAGGCATGTTTTCACTATTGCTGAGCAGCGCTTACACAGAGTCAAGGCCTTTTCTGCTTCTCATGCCACCCCACCAGCGAGTAGGCTGGGGGTGTACAAGAAGCTGGGAAGGGACACAGGCGGGACAGCGGCCCCCAACTGACCAAAGGGATATTCCACACCATATGACGTCATGCTCAACATATAAAGCTGGGAGAAGAAGAAGGCAGGTGGGGGACATTCAGAGTGATGGTGTTTGTCTTCCCAAGTAACCGTTAGGCATGACGGAGCCCTGCTTTCCTGGAGATGGCTGAACACCTGCCTGCCAATGGGAAGTAGGGAATGAATTCCTTGTTTTGCTTTGCTTGCGTGCACGGCTTTTCCTTTACCTATTAAACTGTCTTTATCTCAACCCATGAATTTTCTTACTTTTACTCTTCTGATTCTGTCCCCCATCCCACTGAAGGGGGAGTGAGCGAGTGGCTGTGTGGTGCTGAGCTGCTGGCTGGGGTTAAACCATGACACAGGCTGAGGGTTTTTTATGCTTATGCTTTGTTAGAAGTGGATTTTTGTTTGAAGCTTCATAAGCATCATCTATTTGTTTTGAGTTATCCAACATGAAAAGATAGCCATTTTGCAGCAATCAAGACAGTTTTCAGATGCTTTTTTTGGACTCTGATAATTGAAAATCAGCTTCGTTTCAGCACTTCAAAATCAGCTTTGATTTTGGAATGGTTGAAATTGAAATGGTTTTGAAATAATAAAGTTTTGCATGTGACATCATTATTAAATACCTTACTGAAGTAGTAGTGATGAGGAAAGTTGATCTCAGAATAACTTTGTTCCACTTATTATTATTTTTAAAAGCTGTTTATTTTCTGTAAGAAAATTCATTTAGTTATATTTTAAATCTTTGTAATGCCATTTGCCTCCCACTCTTCAAGGAGTCAATGCATCAACCAGATGCATTACAGAGTGCCCAGTCAATCTGGGTTCTATACAGTATATATATACAGTATATATACAGTATATGGAAATAATGCAACATGTGCAATGAAAAATAGACATTTCTCTTGTACTGGTGAAAGGACAAGCAGTCGCTTTGCTGTATTCCACAGACATACTGTTGTAATTACAAAATGGTGTCTGAAAGAGGTTTTGCTTAAAGGTCCAGTAAGAAATCCTATATAGCTGTAAGCCCAAGAGGAGCACTGGGAAGATGTAGGCAACTTCTTGTTTGTCTTTACAGAAAAGATGTTCTTCAGGAAGTGTTAATGCACACTACCCCTAGCTTTTCTATGGCCCCTCCCTATGATATGCTTGTACTGTGCATTTTGTGCCATTCCTTTTTTCATCACGAAGAGTTCCACAATCGCAGTAAGTAATCATTTTATGCCTTCCACATGGAAAATGCTGTTGTAGCCTTGAAAGAATGAACGAAGAGCCTAGCTGACTAACAGAGATTTTACATATTTCAGAGAGTCAAGGTAGAGCTCAGAAAGAAACTCTTCAGGCATTTCTTTGACCAGTTAATGGAGAAATATAAAAAATTGCAAACATTTCTAATTGGGGTACTCTTATTAGTAAAAAAAAAAAGTGTAATTACTTGTAAGTTCCAAACTGACACAAACTGCTGCTTTCCATATTTGTACTTACATAGAATAGACTTAGACCCCAAAACTCTATTGCACTTTTTCACTCTGACATCCAATGACATGAAGACTAGAAGTGCCATAAAAGCTGTAGGAAGCAATGCTTTTTTGGGATCTGTGTGAGCTGCTCACTTTATGAGCCTTGTGATTTACTTTTGAGTTGGGCTACGGGCCAGAATTATACCAGACATATAATGAGGACATTTTTTCTTTAGCATTCAGAACTTTGAATTTTTTCCCTGGCTAAGCTACAAATGCTGGTCAATAGATTCATTCTAATCTAAGATCTTATTGTTCTGGTCCTATCTTTTTACTCCATTGTTTCTCATTGATTAAGCAGCTTTTGCATTTTACAATAATGCAATAATACAATCCAAAGTGCCTCACGAGGCCTTCATATGAAACTTCATGTGAAAGGCAATAAACAAGCTTACTTTGATTCATATTTATTTTCCTTTTCATTTATAAGTGATTTTCTGCATTCAGCCCATGTTTCTCTTTCCTGTTCAAATACAGAAAGTTTCAGAAGATTGCTCAAATAAGCCTCTTTCTTACACAATTAGAATCCTGCCCTTGGTGGCTGCCATTCTAAAGCAGCACATCCTCTGCTGATTGCATTATTGTTCCCCCTCCAGTGCCTCAGTGATAGATCTGTTCATTCATACCAAATCTTCCATTAACCCCTAGTTCTGCTAATTTACAAATTTATTTGTATTATTCATCTTATCGATTATAAAACCACAGTCAGTATATAAACTGTATAAGCAGGAAAGCTCAGACACCTCTTGTGGTCTGGGACAGACTGTTATAACCAGGATTTTATAATCCATTAGCTGAAGGAAATACAGGTTGGTTTAAAATGGCTACACTTTTCCATCATGTGCAAAGTGTTTCTCTCGATCATAAAAGGGAGAATAATCTTACCCTATATGTAAGTGGAATATGAAGTCAGAAGACAGAGCTCAGTTTCCCATACATGCAGAATTAACCGGAGATTCCTATAAACAGTTTATTTCTCTTTCTCTCCCGTTGTTGTACTCCATGTCTTTCCTGATGGGCCACATGATAAAACATTGTCTCCTAACTGTCAGACATATTTCTAGGGACTTTGTTGAAGAGGAGAGGAGTAGTAAGAAAAAAGTAGTTCCAAGTCCTCTCCAGTCATAAACTTCCATTATATTTAAGGCTTGACAGAATTATGAGTTCATCTAATATAATCTCCTGAGCATCATAAGCCATTAAATATCACCCAGATACTGCTACATGGAGCCCAATTATTTTAATTAGACAAGAGCACTTCAGTCATCAAGAGACTAAACTGTAGTGCGCCATAGGCATAGACCGAAATAGACAAAGATGTCATCAAAGCCTGAGGCTCTTGCAATAACAAGGAATTTCTAGGTGAGAAATGCCCCCAAAATTCCTGGAGATGGTATGTAGCTCATCCACCAACTTTGGCACAGAATGTCAAGTCCCTGCCAATGAGACCTGAGAGAAAATTTTGACTTCTTCAAATTTGGTCATCAGTTTAATCCTGACCTGAGCATCAGAGTATGATATACTCAGTGGGTACCTCAGAAAAGGAATCACAGTCGACCAGAAAAAGTACCTTTTTTGGAGCTGTTTTTCCAAGTCTATGTGCTAAAATTAATTTACAGTAAGCTGTGGATATTTTAAATTGTGCACATTTTTGCATTTAATCTACTGTAAAATGTTGTACTTCTCTTTCCACAGGTGAAGAAATTTGAAGCCCAGGTAGCTTCAGCTCTGGAATCTGAATATTGAATGAGTGACAAAGTCGAGTCTTTGGCATCTCTAATATGAAAATCTCTAGCACCCTTCCAGGGGACTGTTTGATCTAGCAGTTTACAAGGACTCAGATTTAGTTGATAAATCCTAAAATCAACCACCAATGTGATTTTAAAACTGACTCCTATTTTATCTCAGCCCTCAATTTAAAATGGGCCTCACATGCTTGCAATTTTAGCTCATTCCTATTTCAGACAAATTGCTAAAATTGGGACTATTTATCTTCTGCAAAATATTGGTTTACAAATCCCAGTCTGAGCTGGTTTACATTCATAGAGACCAGTTTTACCCTCTCTAGTTCCTAGGTCCATGTGTCCAGTTTTGACTTATCTTTACAAGCAAGAACTTGATTTTATCCTAGTTTTCTCTAATACAATTTCCCTGACTCAAATACAGCGTTATTCTGCTATCTGTGTTCTCATGCTAGATTACAGAGACCAGTAGCCTCCATCCCTTTGTCAGGTAACTACCTCTTTTCTCTACCTCCTTGCTCCTTCTTTCTCAGACCACATATGACAGATTTTAAATGGTGAACTACTAGGTAAGGCACAGAATAATAAATCAAGCCAAAGCACTGAAGGCACTGCACATTCAATATAAAATTTGCAATGTGCATGTACAACAGCCATTTTCAAGATGCCTGCATGATGCAGAAATCAGGGAAAAGCTATACCTTACATAAATTAAGGGATACAGAATTTGATCACATAATATAGGACATCCCATAATATTCTGGACATGTAACAGACAAAACTAATGAAATTTCAGTTCTAGCTGAGTTAGAGCTGAAGAGACCCACATGTTGTTTTTTAACATTATTTTACCAGCTAGTTCTTCGTAATTTGGGAGGTAAAGGAAAAAGCAGTTATTCTTCTACCTATCGAACCAAGCACAAGTAATTGATTTGTTCTCCTTATAAAAAGTATTTGTTTTGCTTTTGCTAGTCCTATGAACTAATGTGATCCATGTTATTAATAATGGAAACATTCTCTAGATTGTTTTATCCACTCACTGCTGACAGTTGAGTTTCATATCAGTCACCAGATCAATGAGTGGTAGCACTGCAAGATATGGGCAATGGAAATAACGCACCTTGACAGCAATACATAGCTTGTTAATTGTACTGTGCTATTCTGGGGTAAATGTTTTATTAAAACACCAACATGCTACCACATCTTAAAAAGCCCCATGTTTTTACAGTTCTTTTTAAACCATATAAAACATTACCAGAAAAAACGTACAAATCCAAAAAGAATTTTGGTCAGCCTGAGAAAGCCTGTCATATTTTAGCAATGAAACAACTTGCTTAGCTACTGAAGCATAATGTGTCAACAAGATGGAATTCCACTTTCTAAAGGCTAGAGTGCCCACTCAATAGAAGAAAGCAATACATGATTACTGCTTAGAGCTTGTGGTGCAATGCTAGCAACTCAGCATTTAGCAATAATAGAAAATGTCTGTCTCATTTTCATTCCCTTTGAAAAAACTCCCTATACAATATTATGAAACACTCTTGCTGTGAGTTGGTTTCTTAATCTCAGCAATATCTTCAGCTATTACCTTATCTGTGGTAATACCTTTCTGGTGAATGTTCTTTAAAGCAAAAATTTAATGACACATGGAACAAGGACAGATACCTAAAATGTAATAACAAAGAGTAACCCTTCAATTTTCCTCTGGGTACTACATAGCAGCTATCTCCTATTTCCATTTTAGTGTTTTGCAAATGACATAAAGGTCTCAAGGCCTTTTCATTTCTGAATTACTCCTCTGTTTTTCAAAACTTTGGAGCCTCTTATTTCCATTCCTGCTTCAAATTTCATTCCCATCTTAAAACTGAGACAAAAATTCAGATCATTGTGCACACAGCCCTTCTTCACCCATGACCTTTTATTCATCTGATTATAAAATTGAAAATATTTTTTTCAGTGCAAATATCTTCAAAGATTGTCCTGAATTACCACTACTCATCTTGACTATCTTTATATCTTGAAGTATTTTAAAAGGTGCCTATTTTCTCTTTATATGCATTCAAGATTTTCCTGATACTGCTAATGAAGAAGCAAAGCACGTCTTGAACCAAACATTTATACCTACATCTCTGTTTGAAAATAAAGTCTTTTAGGTTAGTCAGACTTTCAAACATTTTGATCAGGCAATAGATATGGAATAATGGGCCAAAACCAGACACAAGAGGGATAGAAACCGCACAAAGAAGTACATGCTGATCGTGACAATACATTGCATTAGAGCTGTATTTTACAACAAAAGACTTATAACTGCCAGATGTGGAAACTGCTTTTCACTTCTAGACTGGAGTCCTCCTACAAAGTATTATGCACTTTCATATATATGGAATAGTTCTGAACCAGTACTTGCAAGCTAGTTCAGGTCCCAGAGGGAGTATAAGTGTGCTCGCATAGCGCTCCAACAGAGATATAAACCCCTAAAATAAACAACCCCACTCCAGAAGTTTAGAAGGACATACCCAACTAACAAAATCTTCATTTGAATTATCCAAATTAAGTGAATAGGAACTCATTGCTTGGAATTTTTATAATTCAGATTTGTCTCCTCAAAACAATGTATTTTTCCCAATTATTCAGGGTTCGCTTACATGCACATTATCGTGCTTAACAAAGACATAGCTGAAGATGAAACATATATGCTAGGAAATGCATGAACAGGAGATAATGAACCACAAAAAAGAGTTTTGCAAACAACAGGAAGGTGTATTGCACTTCTTATGTAACTATTTTAGAGTGTTCTCTATTCTATTAAGCTTTCTGAAAAGGCAGACAATTATTAATTCTACAAATATGCTGCAATTGCTTTTGACATGTGCTTCCTTAGCCATGGAAGAAGAATGCAAGAAGAAATCAATGGGAAAAAATTTCTGGGAAGAGTGAAATTGCCTCAGGGATTTTGTTCTACGTAATATAGTGGCCTAGGAATTCTATTTATAAGGAAGACACGGTATTTATATCTATTGATTTTTCAGGGACCTCTTGCAGTCTGCAGCCTTAAAATTTCACCTGTCCTAGAAGGGAACACAACTTTTGTGAAATCTTGATGTTCTTCAATGGCATTATGCTTACAGAACAGTAAATATGGTGTAAAAGAGGTGAAATAACCCCAAATTTTGTGCTCCGTTTGCAAGGCTATAAAACTTCCTTTATCATTGCTTGTTTAATATACTAAGGTTGAGTACTCACTTGCGGACTGGAGTTTCACATTAGGGGATCCAA